>CM038793.1:285852412-285934439 GCA_021764765.1 Vicia sativa | reverse complement strand
ATCTGTAACTAGTAAAACATCTTCGATGCGGAAATTCGAGCGCATAGATTGATAGTAGTCTCTGACGATGAGCCAAATGATGGCTACTACACACTTCCTTTGATCGCTTTTAAAGTGTCTTGGATGTCATATTCGGTCAAGATCATTTGCCATCTTGCTATTCTTCGGAGGAGGCGGTTTCTCAAAGATGTATTTTATCGGATCCATCTTGGAAATCAATAAGGTAGTGTGAGTCAACATATCTTGTCTTAGTCGTGACATTAAACAGCGTTGCAAGTTTTCTCAATTGTGATATCTTGTTTCACGAGTCGGTAAACTTTTTGCTAAGGTAGTATATTGCATGCTCTTTTTCGACCAGACTCGTCATGTTGCCCCAACACACACCCATTGAGTTCTCTAACAACATCAAGTACATGATAGAGGTCTTCCTTGACGGGGCGGCATCGGGATAGGAGGATTACGTGGGTACTCCTTGATTTTGTCAAAGCGATCGCAATCGTCATTCCATTCACTTGATCTTTCTTTAGTAACTTGAAGATTGGCTCACAAATAGCGATTAAGTGTGCAATGAATACGGCAATGTAGTTCAATCGGCGAAACCTCGACTTCCTTCTCGGTCTTGGGGCTGGCATCTCTTGAATAGCTTTAACCTTGGCGGGATCAACCTCATACCTTTCCCATTCTACAAACCCTAGGAGTTTTCGGATCGACTCAAAGGTGCACTTGTTGGGATTAAGTCTCGATCATGCTTCTTGAACCTATCAAACAATTTACGCAAATGATGAGATGTTCTTCTTGATGCGTGATCGAGCTATCATATCGTCGGCGTAGACCTCTATCTCGTGATGAATCATGTCATGAAATAATGTTACCATAGCCGCGATAAGTGGCGCCAGCGTTCTTCGATCCGAGCGGCATAACCTTGTAGCGAAAAGTGCCCAATGTGTAACAAAAGTAGTCTTCTCCATGTCTTGAGGAGCCATTTTGATTTGATTATGTAGAGACCATCCATGAAGGAAAAACCTTATCTTTGACGGTGTTGTCAACGAACATCAATATGAGGAAGTGGGAAATCGTCTTCGGACTCGCTTTGTTCGGATCTCGTAATCCACACACATTCGTACCTTACCATCCTTCTTGAGCACGGGTACCACATTTGCAACCCAGGGGATAGGAGGTGACTGACTAAGAAACTTGCGTTGGCCTTCATAACCCGGCTTTGATTTTCTCGACATCTCGGGGCATGCGGCCAGACCTACATTTCACGGGAGAAAACCTTCTTTTGTTGGCAATCGGTGTACCACAATATCAATGTCTAAACCGGCATGTCTTCGTATGACCAAGCAAAAACCTCAACATAGTCTCGTAGCATACTGAACCAACCTCTTTAACATTGTTCTCAAGACCATTCTATCTTGATCTCTTTTCTTTATCGATTTACCCAAATTCACAACCTCAACTTGCTCTTCGTGTGGCTGTATAACTCGCTCTTCTTCTTTGTAGCTTGATCGGCAAGTTCTCCGGCACTTCACAATCTTCCTCACTTTAGTCTTGACTTGGTAGATCGGATTATCAAGTCATATTTAGCACTAGCATGGTGTTATTATGATTCGGTGATTACGGAGTGTATCACGTGGGTGTGTGTGAAACACATAGCTTTTTGAAGGGGTGATAAAGTAAAGAAAGAAAACAAACAATTGAATGCAAAGTCAGCAATTTATTGAATGATCATAAGCGACGGATAATAACCCTCCATAAGCGAGCCATGATGCGGGCAGGCACTGAGCTTTCAAAGTTTATTGTCATAAAGAAATACGAAAAGCAAAACAAAACAAGAGCAATTACTCACTAAAGGAGATTGGTATGGCGTCTTGATCTTCCAATTCTTTGAGCCCATGATGCGGAGTTGGGAAGATCCACTTTTGATGTCGAAGCCGTTGTCGTTGTCTTCTATAGCATGGATTCCACTGGTGATCACGGAAAGGAAGTTGGCGGCACGTTCGCGGTATCATCTTGACCCTTGATGGTGAAGCCTAAACCGGTCTTGTCAAATTTGAAATAAGATATGAAATCAGCAAAACATCTAGGGGTGGTGTTTCAAAAGCTTGACAAGGGTCTCGAAAAATTCACCACTCCATCTCGAGATAGCGGAATGACCCAGTCGATGATACGACCATATACTCTTCTTCACCACACCTTTGTAACAACTTTCCCTTTCACGGGTATGAGTTTTGATGCAAGTAGGGAGTAGCAGCCTTGTATCCAAGGGTAGGAAGTGAAGAATAAGGTGGACGGATGTCCATGACAAAGAAAGTGGAATCAAAAGTGGGGAACCGCTTTAACAGGATGAGCTCTCCAATCTTGTGCGCAGAACCATCAAAAGCTCTCACGATAATGTCTTTGGGTCTCGAAACCACCCTTGACATCAAGTCGATCAAAGCGATCTTAGGAAGGATATTGAGGAGAGCGAGCGGTATCCACCAAAACATGAGATAATGGTACGCCCTTCCAACAGAGATGTGCAGGCTTGTTGTGTTTCTTTCGGAAGGTCAAATCGACATCGAGAGAAGCCTAGGCCGTTGTTGGCAGCCGGGCTAGCAATACAAACTTCGAATTGATCGGTAGTAGTGTCTTGCGGCACATGAGCATTCTTGAAACTTCACAAAGGCGTTAGCATGAGCCTCGAAGCAAAAGCGAGCAAGCATGGAGATCTTGGGCAGTCACATCCCAAGCTGTTCCACAACATTGTAGTCACTCTTCTTGATAATCTTGAAATTTCCTCCATTTCTTGTTTGGAGGTGTCTTGATAACTTCCTTTGGTACTTCAGGCAGGGATGAGTTCTTGGTTCTTTCCCAAGTTGGGATATTGATTGAGTAGGCGGGATGCGGTTGGTCATGGTGTCTTTTGGAGGAGAGATCTACGGAGAGAATACCCTTCGGTTGGTCACCCTTGGATCCGGTGATGTTGTCGATGTCGGGAATAGAAACTTCAATGGTAAGATCTTCAATAGTCGGAGGGTCTTGCTTGCGCCATGATAGTAAACATCGACTCCATAATTCCAAGGGATAGCTTTGTCAGAGGAATATGGGCGGTCTTGGAGAAGTGATAATGAGAGGTGCCACTCTGAGCCACGAGATCGTGAAAATCCTTATTGTGTTAACATCGGCATAGTCTTGGGAAATCGTCACCCCATCCGATTCGCCTAACATCTTCAATAGGAATCTTGTAGCTCGGGGAGCAGTGTACTTCACCATGTAATCATATTTTCCACTTGGCTGCCCCGGTATCCCACCAGATGATCAGGGTTTCATTCGCATTGTCGATCTTCAACTTGACATTTCTTCACACAACACGCACGGGTGGTTTCGAAAATAGTATCTCACGGTTATCCATCATGCCGAGAACACGTCTTCTCAACCAAGCACAACCATCGGTGCGGAGGGAGCACCGACAACTCTGGGCATCACGGATTGACAGGCTTGCAACAAATTCTTCTTAGAGTCATCGGAGGAATGGTCAAGTCATCTATGTTGAAAACATAAGTATCGTCCCAACACATTGGAACTCTTGTCATGGTTAGGCATAGGGCGTTGATCACATTCGGTCTCAGCGGAGGATCAAACTCAATGCTTAGCTTGATCATATCTTGAATCTTGTTCTTGAGCCCAACAATTGTCGTTATGGGTACTTACGAAACATTGGAATGGTAAGCACACTTAGCATTAGGATTGTACTTGGAGAGGAAGTGTTGACATTCGAGGAGGATCCTCAAAGTAATCAGATGCTTTCAACATGTGTTGCAAGGCTTGCGACAATATGTTGATCTTAAATGTATCTTCGTGGCGGCGTTAAGCTACAGCGTTGTCTCGGCGAGTTGTCTTGATGTAGGATTGGAATCACAAGCGCCCCAGATTGAGCACGGTCGGTCTTGGCTCGGCTTTTCGACCATACGGCATTAGCTTCTTAGCACCAAAGGATCTCTTGGCGGCATTTGAAGATGTCTCTATGAATCTTCCACTCTTGATACCGGCTTCAATCGCTACTTTGTCAATATCAACTCGGTGAATCCGGATGAAGAATTTCCAATCGGATGATTGAAGAATGGGCTGTCGGTGTTCCCATGAACATATCAACCAACTCCCTATTGGACAAGGGTGGTTGAACTACACTGCTAGATCTCTCACTTAGAGCATACTCCTTGAACTTCTCGTCACGACCCATAGACATGCTTTGTAGTTGCATGCGAGTGGGTGTCAATTCGACATTATTTTCATATGTAGAAAGCATCGGTAAGTCACTCCAAATACGGATACGGTCATTCTCTGGTGATAGTACCATTCCAAGCGGGTTCGGACAAACTCTCTTGAAAATAGTGCATCCTGACTTTACGTCATCGGTGTGGGTT
The DNA here is from genome assembly GCA_021764765.1 of Vicia sativa. NCBI lineage: Eukaryota > Viridiplantae > Streptophyta > Magnoliopsida > Fabales > Fabaceae > Vicia > Vicia sativa. Next base: position 285,930,033 of record CM038793.1, on the reverse strand, counting down.
GATCTTACGGACATAGGACTTCAAATGCAACTTAGGGCAAGACATGCCATCATACTTGCAAAAGTAGGAACTTTGAACTTGGGAGGAATCACAACACGGGGACAAGACTCAGGATCATCAAGTTCAGCCGGACATTTGGGTTTTCCACGACATTAGATCTTCAAGTTGCTTGTACTTGTCATCTTCATCAGTGTTGGCTATAATCGGAGTGATCCTCTCTCCTTTCTTTGGTTCATTGCTCACCTTCATCACCTTGGTACTCCCCTCGGTATGGACACCCCAGGAGAGCTCATCTGGTGACCACTTTAGGACCCCTTTGAAGCGTCTACCCATGTTGAGGGACCAACACCTTCTCTTCTTGTTGATGAGCTTCTTGGATCTTCTTGGCCTTGGACCAATTTGGTAAACATCTATTGGCCGAGCATTACGAGCTGGAGATCTTTGATCACGTTCAGAGCCATTTACGCTAAAATAAATAGCGAGCAAATGAAAACCAATCTCAATGTACACCGTGATGCAATGTTATGCTATGATATGCAATGTTTTGTCAGAATGCAATGCAATGTTTTCAAGGACCTAAGAGATTTAAATTTGTTAAACAAGCAATGAACAAACATTTATTAGTACTTCTCATTATTCTTTCTTTTTAAGTACAAGAGATAGTTCAAAACAATAAAAGAAAACAAAAACATCCTAAAGCTCTAAGTCTCCATGGGCGCTTCCTCTTGGTGCCGATGTAGCGTTGATGTTTCGCTCCTCGTGGTAACGGTCAACTCTAGAACTTTCTTCTCACTTGCATAACATTGAGCTTGGTATCCCTTTCTTCTTTTAGTTGAATCGGGATCTCTTCAAGTCTTCAAAATCGATGGCATGTCGGGATGGAGATTGACATAAATTAAATCACCTATAACTAGCAGGTTCCATAATTCGGTAAAGAGCAGTGAATGGCATCATGAGGTTTGAGCTCGAGCTCGCACCATTTGAGGTAAGTTCCCAAGGAATGGAGTTGGTGCCCCAAAGTCTTGGTATCGATCTTCTTTACCATGCCCCAAGCATGTATAAACCTTAAATCGGTAATTACGGAGATCGTGATTGTAGTCGAACACAACATCTTGGAGAAGCATATCATGTGGACCATCTCTTGAGCAAAACCAAAATGACGTAGAGAGCTAGAAGAAGGGTTGTAAGTAATACCTCCCTTATACCAAGGTAGTGGTACATTAGAATTCTCCAACGCTCATGAATGTGAAGTCCTTTTGAGAGAAAAGGTTCCAACGGATATCTGAATGAGAGAGTGACATCAATCTTTGAGACCATCTCAACCTTTGTTCATTCTTCAAAGCGATGGAAAGGTGCGAAATAAACCACCTTGAAATAGCGGTACAACACATGAGAGTTCCTTGTCGCTTAGTAGTACGAGTGTGGAGAATGTAGAATGTCTCCAAGTAAAGTGAGCCTTTGGATTGCGGGTGAAACAACTTGATGGCATTGACATCTATGAATTGATCGAGTTAGGGAATAGACCAAACCATAAATTAGCAAGGCCACAATGTTCTCAAATGCATGAAACTCATAACTTTGAGGAATTCTCGGGCTTTCTTGATTAAGAACTTGGAAAGTAAACCCTTAACTCACTTCTAGTTTCCCAATTGGCTTCAATGTCGGCTTAAGATGTAAAGGCGGATGCAATGTCTTGAACTTAGGAACCTTTTCTAAACGGTTGAATGGCATTTGGTCAGAATAGGTATCCCAAGGCAATTCTTCAAGGTAGGAACCAACGATAATAAAATGTAAAGCAATGGTGTTTGGATCAAGAAGCGGAATAGGACATGCATCATATCTTCTTCAAAACAGGAGATAACCAAATCAAGTAGATAACCATGTCTTTTGATGTTGAAACATGGTCGAGAATTTAAACCAATTCTTTGAGTTGAGAAGGGATACCCATGAAGTTGATTCGGATAGTCTTTCTAGAAGCCATAATCCTACAAAGCGAGCAAGATAAATCCCTAGGTCCTTGAAATAGTTAGAAATGATATGCAATGCGAATGATGTCATGATGTCATGTTTAGCACACACAAAGCAATTCACACAATGAGCCTAGGGTTAAGGCTTGCATGAGGGTATGAGTGATTACCCACCAAAAGTTTGAGTTGGTTCATCATCCTATAATGCTTAGGGTTCTAGGAATCTCATATCACCAGTCTTTCGTAGGCACTTATTTCAATCTGACCAGAGTGGTCGATCAAAAATGTCCCAAAAGTCTAATCTCAATGGCGTATCCGGTATCAACCAACCTCGGTCTACCCAAAATAGGCCATCTCCTTTACCTTCTAATGGCCAAGATGGGTCAATGGGTTCTAAAAAGTTTAGTTAGCGCTTGATGACACCGCGAAGCCAAATACTTTCTTTCAACTTGGGAATGAGAGTATCGGGGCAACCAAAGTGTCACGCTAACGTAGCCATCATGTTGACAGGTAACCCAGTTGCTCGTCTAACGATCGCGATGATCTAATGCTACTTACCTAAAAAGGCTTGGGATCGGGGTAGATCCCCAACAATATAATACCCAAGCAACCCTTAAAGATAAAGCATACAGGTCAAACAAAAGCAATAAAGGTGTCAAATCCCTAAAGGCAATTCTCTCTTTTGGGTGTTGTCCCCAATGATGCTTGGAGTTCGTGATACGGTGAGCTGACTTTGTAGGATTTTTATATCAAATGTGCGGATAGCGAGTCGCCACCGACTTTTATTTTTATCAATTAAGGAAGGTAAAGTAACGAGAAAAAGACCTTCGTTAGATTCGAGTTCGGGAGAATGGTTATGAAAAGGTATTAGCACCCTTTCCATCCGTGATTTATTCTCACGGGCTCTTAGTTGCTCTAGATCACTTTTTAAAATTGCTGTGTGTTTGACAAAGATGTTTTGAAAAGGCATTTCGCTTTGACTTTGTAATGACTCATGTAGGAGTGTATACAAAGTGTTGGAAATGTTTTGTTTTGAAAATTTGAACTTTGAAAAAGTGTGTGGTGTGAAAAGCATTTGATAGAGCAAGCAACTAAGACTTATTTACCCACTCGAATTGGTCGTTTTGTTGTACTTCTACATTCCTTTAGAATAGCGCTAGCCATACCATTAGTTAGTAGGTAGCTCCATTCGTTGGATGTAAGCGGGACATTCGAAGGGACATCGGATGGTCATAGAAGGCAACTTGTAGGAAGTATCCTAGCACATTCGAAGGGACTATCATCATTTTCGTGGCGACAATCGAGGTCAAGATCATGTATTCGGAGGCGACATCGTGGGTCTTATGATCTTTGTATCGAAGGGACTATGATGATTTGTTTGGAAGGCAGCGGTGCTAGAATACCTCTACGTTCGAGGACATGACCATTTTGAATCGAAGGCATCGAGAGAGAATACCTAAGGGGTGCGTGTGTGTGAGAAGTGTGTCAAATTAGATATTTTATCTTGAAATTAGTGTGAGCTATGTCCAATTATTATCTTGCCATACACGCCTAATTACTACTAGATTGATAAAGGTGCGGAAAGTAAAATGCGGAATGTAAAGTGCGGAAAATAAACCTACGCTATTACATGGCTTTGGGGCGAATATAATTTAACTTCGGAAAATAAAACCTAATTTAACTATTACAACCCATGACAATTACATTATTGGAAAAAGCGATGAAAAAAGCGTCAGAATCGGTTGACTGACGAAAGAAGAATAAGAAAATCGGAAATATGATGAAATTGAAATAAGAGAAAATGTTAGAAAAATGCAATTTTAATATGAGAAAAATTATATCTGGAAATAAGATAAATAAGTTAAAATAATTTTTGGGATTTTTGGAAAAGATTTAATAATTAAAATGCAATTAATGATTTAAATGCAAAAATATAAATAAAATAAATATGCATAAAAATTATATTTTTAATTTATTAAATTAAATAAAGTTTTTAGAAAATAATGTAAAAAAAATGTTTTTAATTTTTTAATGCATAAATAAAATATGAAAAAATTAAAATTGAATAGAAATATTAAAATATGGAAAATATAAAAATATTAGAGTTTGAAAGAAAAATGCAAGCGGCTGGGATCGAACTGTGACCAGGCGAAACCTTGAGGACTACTGACCGCTTCATACGTTGCATGCGGTGTTTGCAAGTGGTGGGATACATGCACGCGTCACCCTCCGATTGCATCATTCCGCATCAAGAACTTCATCTCTCTTCATTTGAATTTTGGCAAAGTGGAAGCCTCGAGGCGGCATAGTCCCACAAATTCAAAAATCCGGCACATTAATATAAATCATTTAAAGGCATGGTTCGATTGGTTGTCATTCTAAACACAATGGTGGCATTCGTTTTGGCCAATTTTCTATTCGTGGAACCCAATCGGTCCATGAAACCCTAGCCATGGCATCTTCGATTCCGGCCATGAAAAATCAATCAAACTATCCGAGAAAGCTTGCAAACTTCCATCTAAACACAAAACAAACAACGAAACATGTTAAAAATGCATGAAATTAAAATGATTTGATTTTTGTAAGAACAAACAAATTCGGTTCCTTGATTCGGATGGTTTTGGCAATGTAAGTATCTGAATCACTCGGAGGTATCAAGGAATGCAATGGACACCTTAGAATCGATTGAATTGGAACTAGGGTTGTATGCTTGTGCACCACGGTTTTTGAGCTTTGGAATAGGGTTTGTGGAGCAATTTTTCGTTCTTTCTTGATAGGTATGCATTGTATATTTATCTTTGGATGGATTTGGGATTGAATTTGGAAAGATCAATCAATATTCAATGAAATCAAATTTGATATTTCCATGAAAATCAAATCTTCAAAGCTTGATCAATTTCAATCCAATCTTGCCTTTCTTGCTCAATTTCGAATTTCTTTGCATTTGTGAGTTAATTGGACCTTAAGAAAAGAATAAAATCAATCTTTGCCATTAATTTCAATTTTATAATTTATTTTAAGATTTAATTTGTAAATGAATAAATTACAAATTAAATAGAAAAATAAATCAAAATTCGTGGCTTTGGGCTTGGACACTCCTAATTGCTTGAGGAACAAGTTAGGATGAAGAAAAAGTAGGCCCATTTGCAAAAGATTTGATTTTTAGTATCTCTCTTTGTGCATTCTTCCAAAATTGCCCAACTTGTAGATGGTGTAACTTGCTCAATTTTCCACATTTTGAGTGTTCTTGGACTTTTGGAAAGCTCTAAGAGTCCTCTAACCAATGTCTTTGGTCTCATCTCAATTGGAGTTACCATGCTCAAAATATCTTCAAAACAAAAGTTGACTTTTGTTGACTTTGAAAATGACACGTAATGTTTTGAGCTATACCTCTCAAATGAAGCATTTTTGGACATTCTTGTGAGACATGAAGTTGTAGAAATTGAATTTCCTTCAAAACAAGAGGTGGTGGAAAAATTTACGAGAAAGTATGAAAGTTATGATCGGTCAAAGTTGAGTTGACTTTTCATCTAGAAACCCTAATTTAGAAAGTTTGACTTTTGGGCAAATCTTGAGTTTTCTTGATGAATCATGATCAACCCTTGATCAAATGATGAATGTAACTTCAAAATGAGGATGTTGACCAAAAATCGAGAAGTTTTGGTATGTGTTGACTTGACTTTTGATACACGGATTTTCGACCATCGACATTATGCGGGAAACTTGACTTGTGAGGCTTGAAACTTGACATGGAGAATCTTTGAAGCATATGAGGAGGCATGAAGGCCATTGGAGATGTTGGAAATCCATCTTGACTTGAGAGATACCAAACCCTAGTTTGGGTTGATTGTCTAGGAGAGTTTGTCGATCGACTCTTGAGGAATCCTTGAGTATGGATGTATGAAATCTCTTGAGTAGATGGAGGGCAAATTTTGGGGTATGTGCCCTGTTCAATCTTCTTGTCTTGGAAGGGTTAGATTGACATGCTTGTCTTCGTGACACGGAGGTGAAGATGATTGAACACCAATACAATTTGCACTCATGTTGGTGGATGATGCGGGAATGGGCTTCTGATTTGGAGAAGTTGGAGAACTTATGGGGGCAGGTCGTGCGCTAGACTCGGGTTGTTAATAGGAGGCGGCGAGATGGGCTTAAGATGCCATCTGAAAGGTCGATCTTTGGAGGGTGAGTCGTGCGTTAGACTACTGTAGATGTTCTGGAATGGAGAGGAGATGGGCTTAAGATGCCATCCGAGAGGGTCGTACGTTAGACTTCGTGTTCACTTTGAATGAAGTTATTGGTGCGTATTGATTTTTAACCATATATCGCATTCGATAGTGAAGATGTTGACAAATAGTCGGAGATGGGCTTAAGATGCCATCGAGCACGTGGGTAAATTTAGATCTGTAGTTCTTTGTCGAGAATAAATCTTGTGTCGATTACTCGAGGAGATTGTAGTTGGCAAAAATGTGGATAGCTTCACATTGTGGTGTTGATCCATTGCACATTATCGGAGGATAACGGAGGTGGTCTTCGGATAGTTTTCCGTCGGTTCGGGGCTTAATCTGGACCCGATCGTCGGGCGGTCTTTCGAGATAGTTTTCCGTCGGCTGGGGCTTAATCTGGACTTGTTTGCGGGGTCTTCGGATAGTTTTCCGGTGACCGGGGCAATCCTGGACTGTTTTTGCGTGGTAGGTATTTTTGTTTTGGAAAACAAGAAACTTTGATAGAATATTATTAGTTTATGCAAAGTATGATGCATGATATATATGAATGACATGCATGAATTATGACTATGAGAAATGTATGAATGATGAATGTTGTGATATTTCAAAACATATCCATCTTGAAGAAGATCGGATATTACGTTTGAAGATTTCTACTCTGCTGGGAATTGAGTAGGTGAGAACCACTTTTGAAGGAGAAGAAGATATCTTGGATTCCTCCGATGCACTATCGACCAAGTCTTGGGCCTAGCGTTGTTGAGGAAGGTAGAGATTTGAGGCTGTTGTGGAGATCTCATATAGACCTGGCGAGGAGAGTGCGGGAGGCGATCATTGAGGACCTTGTATGTAGATCTGGAGGAAATTTGGGCATCTCTCAGGGGATTAGGTGTAGATCTCATTGGAGAGCATTTGATGGTTCTTGAGAGGCCGGGCTTGAAGAGTCTAGAGTCCGTTGTAATCTCTGGTGGGAATAAAGGTGTATGTTCCTCGATGCACTATCGACCAAGTTTGAGTCTGGATCTGCTGCTGGGGAGAAGGGGAGGATTGAGAAATATCCATGGGGATGAAGTGTTCTTGCTTGGAGGCTGATGCGTTGCTCGATTGAGTGGAATTCTTGCTCGTGGATTCCTTATACTCCATTGGGAAGGTGTGTGTGTGTGACACCTTTATGCTCTGTGGGGATGTATGGGTGACTTTAAATCGTCATCCCAATTCTGAAACTGTAGTAAGTACTTTTGCATGTTCACTTTTCGTTATGTTTGTGATTAGTTTTTATTGTCAAATGCGTATAGTCATTCAAAACAAGCGTTGGACTTATTGCAAATAACAACAACAAAAATTGTAAAGAAGCTTGTATTTATTTGAAAGGTGGCGTATGGCCAAGTAGTTTGTACACAAGAAAGGTAAAAGCTATCGGAAACAATCTCGTTAAGTTCCAACTATGCTAGTACTCATATATTTCACTATCTCATCTCCTTCATCGGTGAAAGTGAGTAGGCGATCTTCGCCATTTGAATCTTGAATCTTGATAGTAGTGCAGAGCGGTGATCTGGAAGAGACATAGTCGTGCGCTTAAATCCTAACTTTTGCCTAGACCGCCCTTCGGGTTTTAGTCTAAGATACCCTTTTTGCCCAAGCCGCCTTTTGGGTTTCGACTTGGGTGTACATGTTTTGTATATATCCTTAATTTTGCCCGAACCTTTTGGTTCGCCAGGATCTCCTATTTTGCCTAGGCGATCGACCTAGCGGGTCTCTTTCACGTGTGTATTTTTGACTATGTCTGCGTTCACGGTGTGGGAAGTCTTCACCATCCATGGTGCTAAGTATCATAGCTCCGTAGGAAAATCATCTTGACTACAACGGTCCCTGTAGGGTGAGTCCATTTGCCCTGGGATCACCTTGTGGAAGAATGATGCGCTTGACTACTAGATCACCGACTTGGTAGACTCGGTGCTTGACCTTCTTGTTAAATGCTCGATCATTCGTTTACGATAAATCATCCATGGCGGATGGATCGAGTCGTTTCTCATCAATCAAATTAATCGGTCAGGCGGTCGGACCCATCGTCTTCGCCTAACTGCCTCTACTGAGGACTACGGTTGAGGGTATCACGAACCTCGATGGGTAAGGCGGCTTCCATACCGAGTACACTAGAAGAGAAGGGTTGCCCATTGATGTTCGTCTTTGTAGTCACGATAACCATGAGCAAATGGTAACATCTCATGCCAATCTTTGTAAGTCACCGTCATCTTACATATAATCTTCTTAATGTTCTTGTTGGCGGCTTCCGCTGCTGTTCATCTTATAAGCGGATATGGAGAAAATTGTGATGCTTGATCTTGGTGCGATGGAGGATTCGGTGATCATTTGTTGTTGAGATTGGAACAGTTATCGTGATAATCCTTTCGGGAGTGCCATACCGACAGAGATAAGATTATGCTTGATGAATAGAACCCACTTCCATTCTTGTTATGATGCATCGGTGCTTCCACCCATTTTAATTGAAATAGTCGATTGCCACAGAATGGCTTGATGTCCATTGGAGAATTTGTGGAGGCAATTTCTCGAAATGCTTGTCGATACCCACATTGCAAAAGCCAAGGAGCTGTTAGAACAGTGATCTTTGGAGGTCAAGTGCACACGACATCGTCGATGACTGGCCGAAGATCATAAGCGGTGTGTTGACTTCCGTGGTGGACCAATAATGTATTTCATTCTCCAAAATCTTCTTAGCCATGGTGTGTTTGACTCCATCAAAGACCATAATCCATCAGGATCAACATTCCAGGTCCTTAAGTAGGCACCGGTTTCCTGTGATCGTAACTAGTAAAAACATCTTCGTGCGGAAATCGAGGCGCATAGATTGATGATCGTCTACTGACTTGATGAGGCAAATGATCGGCTACTACACTTCCTTTGATCGCTTTAAGGAAGTGTCTTGGATGTCATATTGGTCAAGATCATTTGCCATCTTGCTATTCTTCGGAGAAGGCTGGTTTCTCAAAGATGTATTTTATCGGATCCATCTTGGAAATCAATAAGGTAGTGTGAGTCAACATATCTTGTCTTAGTCGTGACAGGCCAAAGCGTTGCAAGTTTTCTCAAGCTGCAGTATCTTGTTTCACGGTCGGTAAACTTTTGCTAAGGTAGTATATTGCATGCTCTTTCGACCAGACTCGTCATGTTGCCAACCACACCCATTGAGTTCTCTAACACTATCAAGTACATGATAAGAGGTCTTCCTTGACGGGCGGCATCGGGATAGGAGGATTACATGGGTACTCCTTGATTTTGTCAAAAGCGATCGGCAATCGTCATTCCATTCCACTACTTGATCTTTCTTTAGTAACTTGAAGATTGGCTCACAAGTAGCGATTAAGTGTGCAATGATACGGCAATGTAGTTCAATCGGCCCAAAACCTCGACTTCCTTCTCGGTGGGGGCTGGCATCTCTTGAATAGCTTTAACCTTGGCGGGATCAACCTCAATACCTCTTCCATGACTACAAACCCTAGGTTTTCGGATCGACTCCAAGGTGCACTTGTTGGGATTAAGTCTCGATCTGTTCTTCACTATCAAACAGTTTACGCAAATGATCAAGATGTTCTTCTTGATCGTGATCGAGCTATCATATGTCGGCGTAGACCTCTATCTCGTGATGAATCATGTCATGAAATAATGTTACCATAACGCGATAAGTGGCGCTGCGTTCTTGTCCGACGGCACCTTAGCTTGAGAAAGTGCCCCACGTGTAACAAAAGTAGTCTTCTCCATGTCTTGAGGCCATTTTGATCGTTATGTAGGAGAAACCATCCATGAAGGAGAAAACCTTATCTTGGCGGTGTTGTCAACGAAACATCAATATGAGGAAGTGAAATCGTCTTTCGGACTGCTTTGTTCGAGATCTACGTAATCCACATTCGTACCTTACCATCCTTCTTAGCACGGGTACCACATTGCAACCAGGGGATAGGAGGTGACTAGAAACCAGTTGAGCTGCTTCATAACTTGACTTTGATTTTCTCGACATCTCGGGACGCGTCACGCCAGACCTCATTTCAGGGAGAAAACCTTCTTGTCGTCGATGTACCACAATATCAATGTCTAAACCGGCATGTCTTCGTATGACCAAGCAAAAACCTCAACATAGTCTCGTATCTGAACCAACCTTTCTCTTTAACTTTTCTCAAGACCGCTCTATCTTGATCTCTTTTACATCTTTGTCGGTACCCAATTCACAACCTCGACTTGCTCTTGGTGTGGTGTATAACTCGCTCTTCTTTGCTGTCAATCGCGGTTCTCGCACTTCACAATCTTCCTCACTTTCGTCTCTTGACGTAGATCGGATTATCGAAGTCATATTTAGCACTAGCATTTGTTATTAACGAGATTCGGAGTGATTACTGCGATGTATCACGTGGGTGTGTGTAAGAACACATAGCTTTTGAAGGGGTGATAAAGTAAAAAGAAAACAAACAATTGAATGCAAAAGTCCAACGAATTTATTGAATGAAAATACATAAGCGACGGATAATAACCCTCATAAGCGAGCCATGATGCCCGGCAAGGCACTAGGCTTTCAAAGTTTATTGTTCAAAACATAAAGAAATAAAAGCAAAACAAAACAAAACAATTACTCGACTAAAGGAGATTGGTATGGCGTCTTGATCTTCCAATTCTTGAGCCCATGATCGGAGTTGGGAAGATCCACTTGCGATGTCGAAGCCGTTGTCGTTGTCTTCTATAGCATGGATTCCACTTTGGGCGTCACGGAAAGGAAGTTGGCGGCACGTTCGCGTATCATCTTGACCCTTGATGGTGAAGCCTAAACCGGTCTTGTCAAATTTGAAAGGAAGATCGGGAGGGTCCCAAATAGCACTACCTCCTTGTTCAGATGGCTTGAGCATCTTTCGTGAGGCCATCCTAGGTGGAGCTTGTGTAACCGGGGAGTGACGGGGAGTCAGCAGGCATGACTACGGTATTGTTTCAAAAGCTTGACAAGGTCTCGAAGAATTCACCCTCCATCTCGAGATAGCGGAATGACGTAGATGGTGACCATATACTCTTCTTCACCACATCTTGTAACAACTTTCCCTTTCACGGTACTGATTTTGATGCAAGGTAGAGGTATAGCGCTTGCCCGTATCAGGGCGAGTAGGCAAAGTAAGGCGGGCGGATGTCCATGACAAAGAAATGGAGTCAAAAGTGCAGGAACCGACTTTATGACGATGAGCTCTCAAGTGCGTGCGCTTAGAACCATCAAAAGCTCTCAATAATGTCTTTGGGTCTCGAAACCAACCCTTCGACATCAATCGATCAAAAGGTCTTGGAAGGATATTCGGCGAGCGGGTATCCACCAAAACATGAGATGGTAGTACCCTTGCATTCAACGAGAGATGTGCAAGGCTTTGTTATGTTTCTTTCGGAAGGTCAAATCGACATCGAGAGAAGCCTAGGCCGTTGTTGGCAGCCAGGGCTAGCAATACAAACTTGAATTGATCGGTGGTAGTGTCTTGCGGCACATGAGCATTCTTGAAACTTCACCAAGGCATTAGCATGAGCCTCGGAGCATAAGCGAGCAAGCATGGAGATCTTGGGCAGATGCATCCCAGCCATTCCACACATTGTAATCACTCTTCTTGATGATCTTTTGAATTTCCTCCATTTCTTGTTTGGAGGTGTCTTGATAACTTCCTTTGGTACTTCAGGTTGGCGGGATGAGTCTTGGTTCTTTCCTCTAGTTGAGGATATTGATTGAGTAGGCTGGGATATTTGGAGTCGCAGTGTCTTTGGAGGAGATCTCTGGAGAGAATACCCTTCAGTTCGGTCACCTTCTTGGATCCGGTGATGTTGTCAATGTCGGGAATAGAAACTTCAATGGTAAGATCTTCAATAGTCGAGAGGGTCTTGCTTGGCACCATGATAGTAAACATCGACTCCATAATTCCAAGGGATAGCCTTGTCGGGAGGAATATGGGCGGTCTTGGAGAAGTGATAATGAGAGGTGCCACTCTAGCACGAGGATCGTGAGAGGAAATCCTTATTGTGTTAACATCGGCATAGTCTTGAAATCGTCACATCCGATTAGCCTTAACATCTTCAATAGGAATCTTGTAACTATCAGGACGGTGTACTTCACCATGTAATCATATTTTCCACTTGGCTGCCCCAGGTATCCCACCAGATGATGCAGTTTCGTTCGCATTGTCGATCTTCAACTTAGACATTTCTTCACCAACTTACGCACGGTGGTTTGAAATAGTATCTCACGGTTATCCATCATGCGAACACGTCTTCTCAACCAAGCACAACCATCGGTGCGAGGAGCACCAGCGACAATTCTGGGCATCTGGATTGACACCACTGCAACAAATTCTTCTTAAGTCATCGAGGAATGGTCAAGTCATCTATGTTGAAAACATAAGTATAATCCCAACGACATTGGAACTCTTGTCATGGTTAGGCATAGGGCGTTGATCACATTCGGAGTCTCAGCGGTCAAACTCAATCGCTTAGCTTGATCATATCTTGAATCTTGTTCTTGAGCCCAACAATTGTCGATGTCGTGCCACAGGCTGTTGGAATGGTAAGCACACTTAGCATTAGGATTGTACTGGAGAGGAAGTGTTGACATTAGGAGGATCCTCAAGGTAATCGATTGCTTTCAACATGTGTTGCAAGGCTTGCGACAATGGCATGTTGATCTTAAGTAAAGCTGTCTTCGTGGCGTTACGGCTACGCTGTCTCGGCGAGGTTGTCTTGATGTAGGATTGGAGATCTACTGCCCCCACAGTTGAGCACGGTCGGTCTTGGCTCGGCTTTTCGACCATACGGCATTAGCTTCTTTCTTAGCACCAAAGGATCTCTTGGCGCATTTGAAGATGTCTCTACATGAATCTTCCCACTCTTGATACCGGCTGATCGCTCGCTTTGTCAATATCACTCGGTGAATCCGGATGAAGAATTTCAATCGGATGATTGAAGAATGGGCTGTCGGTGTTCCCATGAACATATCAACCAACTCCTATTGGACAAGGGTGGTTGAACTCTGCTGCTAGATCTCTCCACTTGAGCATACTCCTTGAACTTCTATCACGACCCATAGACATGCTTTGTAGTTGCATGCGGTGGGTGTCAATTCGACATTGTACTCATATTATGCGTGAAAGCATCGGCTAAGTCACTCCAGTACGGATACGGTCATTCTCTGGTGATAGTACCATTCCAGCGGGTTCGGACAAACTCTCTTGAAAATAGTGCATCCTGACTTTACATCATCGGTGTGGGGATTGATCTTACGGACATAGGACTTCAAATGCGACTTAGGGCAAGACATGCCATCATACTTGGCAAAAGTAGGAACTTTGAACTTGGGAGGAATCACAACACCGAGGAACAAGACTCGGATCATCAAAGTTCAGCCGGACATTTTCGGGTTTTCCACGACATTGAGGCGATCTTCAAGTTGCTTGTACTTGTCATCTTCATCAGTGTTGGCTATAATCGAGATCCTCTCCTCCTTTCTTTGGCTCACTGCTCACCTTCATCACCCTTGGTACTCCCTCGGTATGGACACTTCCTTGAGAGCTCAATCGGTGACCACTTTAGGACCCCTTTGAAGCGTCTACCCATGTTGAGGAGACCAACAACCTTCTTCTTGTTGATGAGCTTCTTGGATCTTCTTGGCCTTGGACCAAGTTGGTGAACATCTGCTTGGCCAGGCATTCGAGCTTGGAGATCTTTGTGATCTGTTCAGAGCCATTTACGCTAAAATAAATAGCGAGCAAATGAAAACCTCTCAATGTACATGATGCAATGTTATGCTATGATATGCAATGTTTATGAATGCAATGCAATGTTTTCAAGGACCTAAGAGATTTAAATTTGTTAAACAAGCAATGAACAAACATTTATTAGTACTTCTCATTATTCTTTTTCTTTTTAAGTACAAGAGATAGTTCAAAACAATAAAAGAAAACATAAACATCCTAAAGCTCTAAGTCTCCATGGGGCTTCCTCTTGGTGCCGATGTAGCGTTGATGTTTCGCTCCTCGTGAAGTAGCTTGGTCAACTCTAGAACTTTCTTCTCACTTGCATAGCATTGAGCTTCAAGGTATCCCTTTCTTCTTTAAGTTGAATCGGGATCTCTTCAAGTCTTCAAAATCGGTAGGCATGTCGGGATGGAGAACAGACATAGATCGTCACCTATAACGAGTTCCATAATTCTTGGTAGAAACAGTGATGAATGGCATCATGAGGTTTTGAGCTCGAGCTCGCACCCATTTGAGGTAAGGTTCCCAAGGAATGGAGTTGGTGCCCCAAAGTCTTGGTATCGTCTTCTTTACCATGCCCCAAGCATGTATAAACCTTAAATCGGTGATGCGGAGATCGTGATTGTAGTCGAACACAACATCTTGGAGAAGCATATCATGTGGACCATCTCTTGAGCAAAACCAAGCGGCGTAGAGCTAGAAGGGTTGTAAGTAATACCTCCCCTTATACCAAGTAGTGGTACATTAGAATTCTCCACAGCGCTCAATGAATGTGAAGTCCTTTTGAGAGAAAAGATTCCAACGGATATCGAATGAGAGAGTGACATCAATCTTTGAGACCATCTCAACCTTTGTTCATTCTTCAAAGCGATGGAGGAAGGTGCGAAATAAACCACCTTGAAAGTAACGGTACACAACACATGAGAGTTCCTTGTCGCTTAGTAATGCAGTGTGGAGAGAATGTAGAATGTCTCCAAGTAAGGTAGCCTTTGGATTGCGGTAAGAAACAACTTGATGGCATTGACATCTATGAATTGATCGAGTTAGGGAATAGAACCAAACCATAAATTAGCAAGGCCACAATGTTCTCAAATGCATGGAAACTCATAACTTTGAGGAATTCTCGGGCTTTCTTGATTAAGAACTTGGAAAGTAAACCCTTAACTCCACTTCTAGTTTCCCAATTGGCTTCAATGTCGGCGCTTAAGATGTAAAGGCGGATGCAATGTCTTGAACTTAGGACCTTTTCTAAACCGTTGAATGGCATTTGGTCAGAATAGGTATCCCAAGTAGCTTAGAACTCTTCAAGGTAGGAACCAGATAATGGAAATGTAAAGCAATGGTGTTTGGATCAAAAGCGGAATAGGACATGCATCATATCTTCTTCAAAACGGAGATAACCAAATCAAGTAGATAACCATGTCTTTTGATGAGCGAGCATGGTCGAGAATTTGAAATTCTTTGAGTTGAGAAGGATACCCATGAAGTTGATTCGGATAGTCTTTCTAGAAGCCATAATCCTACAAAAGCGAGCAAAGATAAATCCTAGGTCCTTGAAATAGTTAGAAATGATATGCAATCGAATGATGTCATGATGTCATGTTTAGCACACCTGAACAATTCACACAATGAGCCTAGGGTTAAGGCTTGCATGAGGTATAGGTGATTACCCCACCAAAGTTTGAGTTGGTTCATCTGTCCTATAATAGTAACGGGTTCTAGGAATCTCATATCACGGATCTTTCTCGTAGCGCTTATTTCAATCTGCGGCCAAGTGGTCGATCGAAAATGTCCCAAAGTCTAATCTCAATGAGCGTAGCATCAGTATCAACCAACCTCGGTCTACACCAAAGCCGGCCATCTCACTACCTTCTAATGGCCAAGATGGGTCAATTAAGGTTCTAAAAGTTTAGTTAGCGCTTGATGACACCAGCGAAGCCAAATACTTTCTTCAACTTGGGAATGAAGAGTATCGGGGCAACAAAGTGTCACGCTACGTAGCCATCATGTTGACCGTGTAGTTATCGTCTAGCGGTCGCGATGATCTAATGCTACCTAAAGGAAAGGATCCGGTGTAGGATCCCCAACAATATAATACCCAAGCAACCCTTAAAGATAAAGCATACAAGTCAAACAAAAAGCAATAAAGGTTATCTAGAAATCCTAAGGCAATTCTCTCTTTTGGGTGTTTCTCCAATGATACTTGATTACGTGATACGGTGAGCCCGACTTTGTAGGATTTTGTATCCAAATGTGCGGATAGCAGAGTCGCCACCGACTTTTATTTTATCAATTAAGGGAAGGTAAAGTAACGAGAAAAAGACCTTCGTTAGATTACGAGTTCGGAGAATGGTTATGAAAAGGGAAGGTATTAGCACCCCTTTCCATCATGATTTATTCTCACGGGCTCTTAGTTGCTCTAGATCACTTTTTAAAATTGCTTTACGTGTGTTTGACAAAGATGTTTTGAAAAGGCATTTCGCTTTGACTTTGTAATGACTCATGTAGGAGTGTATACAAAGTGTTCGGAAATGTTTTGTTTTGAAAAAATTTGAACTTTGAAAAAGAGTGTGTGGTGTGAAAAGCATTTGATAGAGCAACTAAGAGACTTATTTACCCACTCGAATGGTCGTTTGTTGTACTTCTACATTCCTTTAGAATAGCGCTAGCCATACCATTAGTTAGTAGGTAGCTCCATTCGTTGGATGTAAGCGGGACATTCGAAGGGACATCGGATGGTCATAGAAGCAACTTGTAGGAAGTATCCTAGCACATTCGAAGGGATCATCATCATTTTCGTGAGGCGACAGGGGTCAAGATCATGTATTCGGAGGCGACATCGTGGGTCTTATGATCTTTGTATCGAAGGGACTATGATGATTTGTTTGGAAGGCAGCGGTGCTAGAATACCTCTACGTTAGGGACATGACCATTTTGAATCGAAGGCATCGAGAGAATTACCCTAAAGGGTGCGTGTGTGAGAAGTGTGTCAAATTCAGATATTTTATCTTGAAAATTAGTGTGAGCTATGTCCATTATTATCTTGCCATACACGCTAATTACTAGCAATTGATAAGGTGCGGAAAGTAAAATGCGGAATGTAAAGGTGCGGAAAAATAAACCTCGCTATTACATGGCTTTGGGCGAGATACATAATTTAACTTGGAAAATAAAGCCTAATTTAAACTATTACATCCCATGACAATTACATTATTGGAAAAAGCGATGAAAATAAAGCGTCCAGAATCGGACAACACGTGAAAGAATAAGAAAATCGGAAATATGATGAAATTGAAATAAGAGAAAATGTTAGAAAAATGCAATTTTAATATGAGAAAATTAATATATGCTGGAAATAAGATAAATAAGTTAAAATAATTTTTGGGATTTTTGAGAAAGATTTAATAATTAAAACAATTAATAATGATTTAAATGCAAAAATATAAATAAAATAAATATGCATGCAAAATTATATTTTTAATTTATTAAATTAAATAAAGGTTTTTAGAAAATAATGTAAAAAGAAAAAATGTTTTTGGTATTTTTAATGCAGAAATAAAATAATGAAAATAATTAAAATGAATAGAAATATTAAAATATGGAAAATATAAAAATATAGAGTTTGAGAGAAAATGCAAAAGCGTACAGGTGATCGGGGCTGTGACCCGGTGAAACTTGAGGATCTTGTTGACAGCTACGCCCGCGTTGCATCACGGTGTTTGAAAGCAGTGAGTGGGATCATGCAGCGTCACCCTCGGGTGCATGTTCCCGCGCCGAACTTCATCTCTTTCATTTGAATTACGGGCATTTTGCGTCGGCCTCGGGGCTGACATAATTCTGCAAATTCAAAAATCGGTACCATAATATAAATTCATTTAAAGGCATGGTTCGATTGGTTGTCATTCTAAACACAATGGTAGCATAGGTCTTGTGTTGATTTCCTATTTAAGTGGAATCCCAATTCGATTCCATGAAACCCTAGCCATGGCAAGCTTCGATTCGGCCATGAAATGCAATCAAACTATGCGAGAAAGCTTGCAAACTTCCATCTAAACACAAAACAAACAACGAAACATGTTAAAATGCATGAAATTAAAAATCGATTTTGAAATTTTGAAGAACAAACCAAACTGGTTCTTGATTAGGATGGTTTTGGCAATGTAAAGTGTCTGGATTCACTCGGAGGTATCAAGGAATGCAATGGACACCTGGAATCGATTGGCATTTGGAACTAGGGTTTGTACTTGCTTGTGCACCACGGTTTTGAGCTTTGGAATAGGGTTTGTGGAGCAATTTTCGTTCTTTTCTTGATAGGTATGCATTGTATATTTCTTTGGATGGATTTGGGATTGAATTTGGAAAGAATCAATCAATATTCAATAAATCAAATTTGATATTTCCATGAAAATCAAATCTTCAAAGCGATCAATTTCAATCAATCTTGCCTTTCTTGCTCAATTTCGAATTTGCTTGGCATTTGTGAGTTAATTGGACCTTAAGGAAAGAATAAAATCAATCTTTGCCATTAATTTCAATTTTATAATTTATTTTAAGATTTAATTTGCATTTAAATGAATAAATTACAAATTAAATAGAAAAATAAATCAAAAATTCGTGTTTGGGCTTGGACACTCCTAATTGCTTGAGGAACAAGTTAGGATGAAGAAAAAAGTAGGCCCATTTGCAAAAGATTTGAAGTATCTCTCTGTGCATTCTTCAAAATTGCCCAACTTGTGATGGTGTAACTTGCTCAATTTTCCACATTTTGAGTGTTCTTGGACTTTTTGAAGCTCTAAGAGTCCTCTAACCAATGTCTTTGGTCTCATCTCAATTGGAGTTACCATGCTCAAAATATCTTCAAAACAAAAGTTGACTTTTGTTGACTTTGAAAATGACACGTAATGTTTTGAGCTATACCTCTCAAATGAAGCATTTTTGGACATTCTTGTGAGACATGAAGTTGTAGAGAATTGAATTTCCTTCAAAGAGGTGGTGGAAAAATTTAGAAAGTATGAAAGTTATGATCGGTCAAAGTTCGGTTGACTTTTCATCTAGAAACCTAATTTAGAAAGTTTGACTTTTGGGCAAATCTTGAGTTTTCTTGATGAATCATGATCAACCCTTGATCAAATGATGAATGTAACTTCAAAATGAGGATGTTGACCAAAAAGAAGTTTTGTGTATGTTGACCAGATTGACTTTTGTCCAATACACCGATTTTCGACCATCGAACAATTATGCGAAACTTGACTTGTGAGGCTTGAAACTTGACATGGAGAATCTTTGAAGCATATGAGGAGGCATGAAGGCCATTGGAGATGTTGGAAATCCATCTTGACTTGAGAGATACCAAACCCTAGTTTGGGTTGATTGTCTAGGAGAGAGTTTGTCGATCGACTCTTGAGGAATCCTTGAGTATGGATGTATGAAATCTCTTGAGTAGATGGAGGGCAAATTTTGGGGTATGACACTGCCTTTGTTCAATCTTCTTGTCTTTGGAAGGGTTAGATTGACATGCTTGTCTTCGTGACACGGAGGTAGAAGATGATTATTCACCAAACATACTACAATTTGCACTCGTAGTTGGTGGATGACCGGGGAATGGGCTTCAGGATGCCATTTGGAGTTGGAGACTTGTTGGGAGCAGTCGTCTTCAGACTCGGGTTGTTATAGGAGGCGGCAGGAGATGGGCTTAGATGCCATCTAGAAAGGTCGATCTTTGGAGAGGTGAGTAAATGCGTTAGACTACGTAGATGTTCTGGAATGGAGAGGAGATGGGCTTAAGATGCCATCCGAAGGGGTAAATGCGTTGAACTTCGTGTTCACTTTAAATGGAGTTATTGGTGCATTGATTTTTAACCATATATGCGACATTACGATAGTGAAGAGATGTTGACAAATAATCGGAGATGGGCTTAAGATGCCATCGAGCGGCCGAAATTAGTATGCTGAACTACGTAATTCTTTGTCGAGAATAAATCTTCGTGTCGATTACTACGGGGGAGATTGTAGTTGGCAAAAATGTGGATAGCTTCACATTGTGCATCGGTGTTGATCCATTCACATTATCGGAGGATAACCGGTGGTCTTCGGATAGTTTTCCGTCGGTTGGGGGCTTAATCTGGACGATCGTCGGGCGGTCTTTCGAATAGTTTTCCGTCGGCTCGGGGCTTAATCCACGGACACATTGCGGCGGTCTTCGGATAGTTTTCCGTCGGCTCGGGGCTTAATCTGGACTGTTGCGTCGGTAGTACATTACTGTTTTGGAGAAAACAAGAGAAACTTTGATAGAATATTCGTTAGTTTTATGCAAAGTATGATGCATGACAATGTATATGAATGACATATGCATGAATTATGACTTTATGAAATGTATGAATGATGAATGTTGTGATATTTCAAAACATATCCATCTTGAAGAAGATGCGGATATTACGTTTGAAGATTTCTAACTTACGCACAGGGAATTGAGTAGGTGAGAACCACGCTTTTGAAGGAGAAGAAAGATATCTTGGATTCCTCCGATGCACTATCGACCAAGTCTTGGGCCTAGACGTTGTTGAGGAAGGTAGAGATTTGAGGCTCGTTGTGGAGATCTCATATAGACCTACTCTTGAGGAGAGTCGGGAGGCGATCGGTGAGGATTGTATGTAGATCTGTGAGAAATTTAAGGAGCGCTCTCTTGGGGATTAGAGTGTAGATCTCATTGAGAGCATTTGATGGTTCTTCGAGACCGGGCTTGAAGAGTCTAAGTCCGTTGTAATCTCATTGGGGAATAAAAGGTGTATGTTTCCTCGATGCACTATCGACCAAGTTTGATCACGGATCTTTGCTTAGGGAGGGAGGATTGAGAAATATCCGTTGAGGGATGAAGTATTCTTGCTTGGAGGCGATGTAGCGTTGCTCGATTGAGTGGATTTGCTGCTCGTGGATTCCATACTCACGTGGGGAAGGTGTGTTGTGGGTGACACCTTCATGCTCTGTAAGGAAATTGTATGGGTGACTTTCGTCGATCATCCCAATCCTAGAGCACGTAGTAAGTACTTTTGCATGTCCACTTTTAGTATGTTTGCAAAGAGATTTTTATTGTCAAATGCATATAATCATTCAAAACAAGCGTTGGACTTATCCAAAACGACAACAACAATTGTAAAGAAAGAAACTTGGTTATTTGAAAGGTAGCGTATGGCCAAGTAGTTTTGTACAAGAAAGGTAAAAGCTATGCGGAAACAATCTCGTTAAGTTCAACTATGCTAGTACTCATATATTTCGACTATCTCATCTCCTTCTTCATCGTTAGAAAGTGAGTGGTGATCTTAGCCATTTGAATCTTGAATCTTGATGATGCGGAAGCGGTGATCTGGAAGAGACATAGTCGTCGCTTAAATCCCAACACCGCCCTTCGGGGTTTGAGTCTGAGATACCCTTTTTGCCCAAGCCGCCTTTTCGGGTTTTCGACTTCTTAGGGTGTACATGTTTTGTATATATCCTTAATTTTTGCCGAACCTTTTGGTTCGCCAGGATGCCCTTATTTTGCCTAGGCGGTCGACCTAGCGGGTCTCTTCATGCGTAGTATTTTTGACTATGTCTGCGTTCACGGGGTGTGGGAAGTCTTCACCATCCATGGTGCTAAGTATCATAGCTCCGCAGGAAAATCTTCTTTGACTACAAAGCGGTCCCTCGTAAGTGGGAGTCCATTTGCCCACAGGATCACCTTGTGGAAGAATGATGCTTGACTACTAGATCAGGCTTGGTAGACTCGGTGCTTGACCTTCTTGTTAAATGCTCGATCATTCGTTTCGATAAATCATCCATGGCGGATGGATGCGATCGTTTCTCATCAACCATTAATCTGGTCAGGCGGTCTGGACAATCGTCTCCTTTGTTCGCTACGGAGGACTACGGTTGAGGGTATCGAACCTCGATGGGTGGGGCCCCTTCCATCCGTACACAAGAAGGGGTTGCCCTGTTGATGTCCGTCTTGTAGTGCGATAACCATGAAGAGCAAATGGTAACATCTCATGCCAATCTTTGTAAGTCACCGTCATCTTACGTATAATTTTCTTAATGTTCTTGTTGGCGGCTTCCTTCGCCATTCATCTTAGGCGATATGGAGAAGAATTGTGATGCTTGATCTTGAATTGCGTGCGAGTTCGGTGATCATTTTGTTGTTGAGATTGGAACCGTTATACGTGATAATCCTTTGGGAGTGCCATGCAAGCGGATAAGATTATGCTTGATGAATCGAGCCCTACATTCTTGATACAACGGATGCATGTTGCTTCACCCATTTGGTGAAATAGTCAATTGCCACAAAGTAAACGATGTCCATTGGGCGTGGCTTATTTCTCCAATCATGTCAATCCCCACATTGCAAAAGGCAGTATTAGAACATTGATGCCGGAAGTGCGTGCACTTTGTCGGCATAATCGGTATTTGTGACAAGATCGAGCATAGCGGTGACAATCGACTTCCATGGTGGACCAATATTAACTTGTTCTCAAATCTTCTTAGCCATAGTGTGTTTGAGGCTCCATCAAAGACCATAGTCCATCGGGATCCTTGTTCGGGTCCTTCGTGCGGGCACGGTTCCTCATGATCTGTAACTAGTAAAACATCTTAGGTAAAATTGAGCGCATAGATTGATGAGTCGTCTACGGCTTGATGAGCCAAATGATCGACTCTACACTTCCTTTGATCGCTTTTCGAGAAGTGTCTTGGATGTCATATTCGGTCAAGATCATTTGCCATCTTGCTATTCTTGGGAGAAGGCGGTTTCTCAAAGATGTATTTTATCGGATCCATCTTGAAATCAATAAGGTAGTGTGAGTCAACATATCTTTTGTCTTAGTCGGCGGCGTGACCAAATAGCGTTGCAAGTTTTCTCAAGGCTGCAGTATCTTGTTTCCGAGTCGGTAAACTTTTGCTAAGGTAGTATATTGCATGCTCTTTTCGACCAGACTCGTCATGTTGCCCAACACCACCCCATGAGTTTTCTAACATCCAGTACATGATAAGAGGTCTTCCTTCGGCGGCATCGGGATAGGAGGATTCATGGGTATTCCTTGATTTTGTCAAAAGCGATCGCAATCGCCATTCCATTCCACTACTTGATCTTTCTTTAGTAACTTGAAGATTGGCTCACAATAGCGATTAAGTGCAATGAATAGATAGCAATGTAGTTCATCGTGAAACCTCGACTTCCTTCTCGGTGCGGGGGCGGCATCTCTTGAATAGCTTTAACCTTGGCGGGATCAACCTCATACCCTTCCGACTACAAACCCTAGGAGTTTCGGATCGACTCCAAAGGTGCACTTGTTGGGATTAAGTCTCGATCATGCTTCTTCAACCTATCAAACAATTTACGCAAATGATCGAGGTGTTCTTCTTGATCTGTGATCGAGCTATCATATCGTCGGCGTAGACCTCTATCTCGTGATGAATCATGTCATGAAATAATGTTACCATAACTGCGACGATAAGTGGCGCCCGTTCTTCGATCCGACGGCATAACCTTGTGTGAAAGTGCCCCGTGTAACAAAGTAGTCTTCTCCATGTCTTGAGGCCATTTTGATTTGATTGTAGCGGGAAACCATCCATGAAGGAGAAAACTTATCTTTGGCGGTATTGTCAACAAAACATCAATATGAGGAAGTGGAAATCGTCTTTCGGACTCGCTTTGTTCGGATCTACGTAATCCACACACATTCGTACCTTACCATCCTTCTTAGGCACGGGTACCACATTTGCAACCTTTGGGGATAGGAGGTGACGACTAAGAAACCAGGCGTTGAGCGCTTCATAACCCGGCTTTGATTTTCTCGACATCTCGGGCGCATGCGAGCAGACCTTCTATTTTGGGAGAAAACCTTCCTTTTATCTGATCATTGTACCACAATATCAATGTCTAAACCGGCATGTCTTCGTATGACCAAGCAAAAACCTCAACATAGTCTCGTAGCATCTGAACCAACCTCTCTTTAACATTGTCCTCAAGACCCGCTCCTATCTTGATCTCTTACATCTTTGTCGTTACCCAATTCACAACCTCGACTTGCTCTTCGTGTGGGTGTATAACTCGCTCTTCTTCTTTATGCAGATCAGGCAAGTTCTCCTGCACTTCACAATCTTCCTCACTTTCGTCTTGACTTGGTAGATCGGATTATCGAAGTCATATTTAGCACGTATTAGCAGATTGAGTGATTACGCGGTGTATCACGTGGGTGTGTGTAAGAACACATAGCTTTTGAAGGGGTGATAAAGTAAAGAAAGAAAACAAACAATTGAATGCAAAGTCCAACGAATTTATTGAATGAAAATACGCAACGAGATAACCCTCATAAGCGAGCCATGATGCCGGGCGGCACTAGGCTTTCAAAGTTTATTGTTCAAACATAAAGAAATCGAAAAGCAAAACAAAACAAAGCAATTACTCGACTAAAGGAGATTGGTATAGCGTCTTGATCTTCCAATTCTTGAGCCCATGATGCGAGTTGGGAAGATCCACTTGCGATGTCGAGCCGTTGTCGTTGTCTTATAGCATGGATTCCACTTTGGGCGTCTTGCGGAAAGGAAGTTGGCGGCACGTTCGCGGTATCATCTTGACCCTTGATGGTGAAGCCTAAACCGGTCTTGTCAAATTTGAAAGGAAGATCGGGGCTGTCCCCAAATAGTACTACCTCCTTGTTCAACGGTGGCTTGAGCATCTTTCGGTGAGGCCATTCTAGTGGAGCTTGTGTAACCGGTGGCAGGAGTCAGCAGGCATGAATCGGGTATTGTTTCAAAAGCTTGACAGGTCTCGAAGAATTCACCCTCCATCTCGAGATAGTGGAATGACCGTCGATGGTGACCATATACTCTTCTTCACCACATCTTGTAACAACTTTCCCTTTCACCGGGTACTTGAGTTTTGATGCAAGGTAGAGGTAACAACGCCCCATGTATCCAAGAGGCGTCCAGTGACAAGAAGTAGCGGGCGGATGTCCATGACAAAGAAGTGGAAAGAAAAAGGGGCCGACTTTAGCAGGCAGTGAGCTCTCCAATGCTTGTCTTAGAATCAAAAAGCTCTCACGATAATATCCTTTGGGTCTCAAAACCAACCCTTCGACATTAAGTCGATCAAAAGCGATCTTGGAAGGATATTGAAGCGAGCGGTATCTACAAAACATGAGATAAGGTAGTACCCTTGCATTCCAACAGAGATGTGCACTTTGTTGTGTTTCTTCCGGGAAGTCAAATCGACATCGAGAAGCCTAGGCCGTTGTTGGCAGCCGGGCTAGCAATACAAACCAATTGATCGATGTAGTAGTGTCTTGCGGCACATGAGCATTCTTGAAACTTCACCAAGCGTTAGCATGAGCCTCGGAGCATAAGAGCGAGCAAGCATGGAGATCTTGGTGGTCTGTCCCAGCTGTTCCACAACATTGTAGTCACTCTTCTTGATAATTTTGAAATTTCCTCCATTTCTTGTTTGGAGGTGTCTTGATAACTTCCTTTAGTACTTCTAGTAGCGGGATGAGTTCTTGGTTCTTTCCCCTAGCGGGGATATTGATTGAGTAGGCGGGATGCGGTAGGTCGCAGTGTCTTTTGGAGGAGAGATCTCGGAGAGAATACCCTTCGGTTCGGTCACCTTCTTGGATCCGGTGATGTTGTCGATGTCGGAATAGAAACAATGGTAAGATCTTCAATAATCGGAGGGTCTTGCTTGGCGCCATGATAGTAAACATCAGCTCCATAATTCTAAGGGATAGCTTTGTCGGAGGAATATGGGCGGTCTTGGAGAAGTGATAATGAGAGGTGCCACTCTAGGCACGGGATCGACAAAGGAAATCCTTATTGTGTTAACATCAGCATAATCTTGGGAAATCGTCACCCCATCCAGTCGCTTAACATCTTCAATAGGAATCTTGTAGCTCTCGGGGACGATTGTACTTCACCATGTAATCATATTTTCCACTTGTGCCCCAAGGTATCCCACCACAGATGATGCGTTTCATTCGCATTGTCAATCTTCAACTTAGACATTTCTTCACACAACCACTTGCAATTGGTTTGAAATAGTATCTCACGGTTATCCATCATGCCTGAACACGTCTTCTCAACCAAGCACAACCATCGGTGCGGAGGAGCACCAAACAACTCTCGGGCATCTGGATTGACACCGGCTTGCAACAAATTCTTCTTAACGAGTCATCGAGGAAATGGTCAAGTCATCTATGTTGAAAACATAAGTATCGTCACCAACGACATTGGAACTCTTGTCATGGTTAGGCATAGGGCGTTGATCACATTCGGAGTTTCACGGAGGGTCAAAGTCAATCCTTAGCTTCAATCATATCTTGAATCTTGTTCTTGAGCCCAACAATTGTCGATGTTCTGCTGGCATTGGAATGGTAAGCACACTTAGCATTAGGATTGTACTTGGGAGAGGAAGTGTTGACATTCGAGGAGGATCCCTCAGTAATCAGTTCGCTTTCAACATGTGTTGCAAGGCTTGCGACAATGGCATGTTGATCTTAAATGCTTGTCTTCGGTGGCGCGTTAAGCTGTGCTTGTTGTCTGAGGTTGTCTTGATGTAGGATTGGAGTTACAGCTGCCCCCAGATTGAGCACGGTCGGTCTTGGCTCGGCTTTTCGACCATACAAGCATTGCTTCTTTCTTAGCACCAAAGGATCTCTTGGCATTGAAGATGTCTCTACATGAATCTTCCACTCTTGATACCGGCTTCGATGCGCTCGCTTTGTCAATATCAACTCGGTGAATCCGGATGAAGAATTTCAATCGAGATGATTGAAGAATGGGCTGTCGGTGTTCCCATGAACATATCAACCAACTCCTATTGGACAAGGGTGGTTGAACTACTCACTAGATCTCCCACTTGAGCATACTCCTTGAACTTCTCGTCGACCCATAGACATGCTTTGTAGTTGCATGCGAGTGGGTGTCAATTCGACATTGTACTCTCATATTGTGAAAGCATCGGCTAAGTCACTCCAAATACGGATACGGTCATTCTCTGGTGATAGTACCATTCCAACTGGGTTCCGGACAAACTCTCTTGAAAATAGTGCATCCACAACTTTCTGTCGTCAGTGTGGGGATTGATCTTCTGGACATAGGACTTCAAATGCAACTTTGGGCACGACATGCCATCATATTTGGCAAAAGTTGGAACTTTGAACTTGGGAGGAATCACAACACCAGGAACAAGACTCAGATCATCAAAGTTCAGCCCGGACATTTCGAGTTTTCCACAACATTGACGATCTTCAAGTTGCTTGTACTTGTCATCTTCATCAGAGTGTTGGCTATAATCAGAATGATCCTCTCCTCCTTTCTTTGGTTCCCGCTGCTCACCTTCATCACCCTTGGTACTCCCCTCGGCATGGACACTTCCTTCAGAGAGCTCATAACGGTGACCACTTTAGGACCCCCTTTGAAGCGTCTACCCATGTTGAGGAGACCAACAACCTTCTTCTTCTTGTTGATGAGCTTCTTGGATCTTCTTGGCCTTGGACCAAGTGGTAACATCTGCTTGGCCGAGCATTACGAGCACGGAGATCTTTGTTGATCGTTCAAAGCCATTGCTAAAGTAAATAGCGAGCAAATGAAAACCAATCTCCAATGTACATGATGCAATGTTATGCTATGATATGCAATGTTTATGCGAATGCAATGCAATGTTTTCAAGGACCTAAGAGATTTAAATTTGTTAAACAAGCAATGAACAAACATTTATTAGTAGTTCTCATTATTCTTTTTCTTTTTAAGTACAAGAGATAGTTCAAAACAATAAATAAAACAAAAACATCCTAAAGCTCTAAGTCTCCCATGGGCGCTTCCTCTTGGTGCCGATGTGGCGTTGATGTTTCGCTCCTCGTGAAGTAGCTTGGTCGACTCTAGAACTTTCTTCTCACTTGCATAGCATTGAGCTTCAAAGGTATCCCTTTCTTCTTTTAGTTGGATCGGGATCTCTTCAAGTCTTCAAAATCGATAGGCATGTCGGGATGGAGAACAGACATAAGTACGTCACCTATAGCAGGTTCCATAATTCTTGGTAAACGGTGAATGGCATCATGAGGTTTGAGCTCGAGCTCGCACCCATTTGAGGTAAGGTTCCCAAGGAATGGAGTTCGGGTGCCCCAAAGTCTTAGTATCGGTCTTCTTTACCACCCCAAGCATGTATAAACCTTAATCGGTGATGGAGATCGTGATTGTTGTGAACACAACATCTTGGAGAAGCATATCATGTGGACCATCTCTTTGAGCAAAACCAAGCGACGTAGAGCTAGAGGGTTGTAAGTAATACCTCCCTTATACCAGAGTAGTGGTACATTAGGAATTCTCCTAGCTCAATGAATGTGAAGTCCTTTTGAGAGAAAAGGTTCCAACGGATATCCGATGAGAGAGTGACATCAATCTTTGAGACCATCTCAACCTTTGTTCATTCTTCAAACGATGGAGGAAGCGAAATAAACCACCTTGAAAGCAACGGCCATGACACATGAGAGTTCCTTGTCGCTTAGTAGTGCAGTGTGGAGAATGTAGGATGTCTCCAAGTAAGGTAGGCCTTTGGATTGCGGTAAGAAACAACTTGATGGCATTGACATCTATGAATTGATCAGAGTTAGGGAATAGAACCAAACCATAAATTAGCAACCCAAATGTTCTCAAATGCATGAAACTCATAACTTTAAGGAATTCTCGGGCTTTCTTGATTAAGAACTTGGAAAGTAAACCCTTAACTCCACTTCTAGTTTCCCAATTGGCTTAATGAGCGCTTAAGATGTAAAGGCGGATGCAATGTCTTCGAACTTAGGGACCTTTTCTAAACCGTTGAATGGCATTTGGTGAGAATAGGTATCCCAAGTAGCTTAGAAATTCTTCAAGGTAGGAACCAACTGATAATCAAAATGTAAAGCAATGGTGTTTCGGATCAAAGCTGGAATAGGACATGCATCATATCTTCTTCAAAACCAGAATAACCAAATCAAGTAGATAACCATGTCTTTTGATGAACGAGCATGGTCGAAATTTCAAAACCAATTCTTTGAGTTGAGAGGGATACCCATGAAGTTGATTCGGATAGTCTTTCTAGAAGCCATAATCCCTACAAAAGCAGCAAAGATAAATCCCTAGGTCCTTGAAATAGTTAGAAATGATATGCAATGCGAATGATGTCATGATGTCATGTTTAGCACACACAAGCAATTCACACAATGAGCCTAGGGTTAAGGAAGCATGAGGTATAGGTGATTACCCACAAAAGTTTGAGTTGGTTCATCTGTCCTATAATAACGGGTTCTAGGAATCTCATATCACGGATCTTTCGTAGGCACTTATTTCAATGCGGCGAAGCAGTGGTCGATCAAAAATGTCCCAAAGTCTAATCTCAATGAGCGTAGCATCGGTATCAACCAACCTCGGTCTACACAAAGCCGCCATCTCACTACCTTCTAATGGCCAAGATGGGTCAATTAAGGTTCTAAAAGTTTAGTTAGCGCTTGATGACACCATGAAGCCAAATACTTTCTTCAACTTGGGAATGAAGAGTATCGGGCAACAAAGTGTCACGCTAACGTAGCCATCATGTTGACCGTGTATTATCGTCTAACGGTGCGCGATCTAATGCTACTTACCTAAAAGGAAACCGGATCGGGTGGGATCCCCAACAATATAATACCCAAGCAACCCTTAAAGATAAAGCATACAAGTCAAACAAAAAGCAATAAAGGTTATCTAGAAATCCCTAAGGCAATTCTCTCTTTTGGGTGTTGTCCCCAGCAGAGTCGCCAGTTCTGTGATACGGTGAACTGACTTTGTAGGATTTTTGTATCCAAATGTGCGGATAGCAAGAGTCGCCACCGACTTTTATTTTTATCCAATTAAGGGAAGGTAAAAGTAACAGAAAAAGACCTTCGTTAGATTCTGAGTTCGGGAGAATGGTTATGAAAAGGGAAGGTATTAGCACCCCTTTCCATCCGCAGTTTATTCTACGGGCTCTTAGTTGCTCTAGATCACTTTTTTAAAATTGCTTTCTGTGTGTTTGACAAAGATGTTTTGAAAAGGCATT
This sequence comes from Vicia sativa, assembly GCA_021764765.1. Taxonomy (NCBI): domain Eukaryota; kingdom Viridiplantae; phylum Streptophyta; class Magnoliopsida; order Fabales; family Fabaceae; genus Vicia; species Vicia sativa. The sequence continues at coordinate 285,899,996 of CM038793.1, read as the reverse complement.
TCGCTTTGACTTATGACTCGTGGAGTGTATACAAAGTGTTCGGAAATGTTTCGTTTTGGAATTTGAACTTTGAAAAGAGTGTGTGGTGTGAAAAGCATTTGATAGAGCAAGCAACTAAGAGACTTATTTACCCACTCGAAATTGGTCGTTTTGTTGTACTTCTACATTCCTTTAGAATAGCTAGCCATACCATTAGTTAGTAGGTAGCTCCATTCGTTGGATGTAAGCGGGACATTCGAAGGGACATCGGATGGTCATCGAAGGCAACTTGTAGGAAGTATCCTAGCACATTGGAAGACTATCATCATTTTTAGTAGGCGACAATCGAGGTCAAGATCATGTATTCGGGCGTCGTGGGTCTGATCTTTGTCGAAGGGACTATGATGATTTGTTTTGAAAGCAAGGTGCTAGAATACCTCTATTCGGACATGACCATTTGAATAAAGGCATCGAGAGATTACCCTAAGGGATGCGTGTGTAGAGAAGGTGTGTCAAATTCGAGATATTTTATCTTGAAAATTAGTGTGAGCTATGTCCAATTATTATCTTGCCATACACGCCTAATTACTAGCAATTGATAAGGGTGGAAAGTAAAATGCGAATGTAGTGCGGAAAATAAACCTACGCTATTACATGGCTTTAGGCGAGATACATAATTTAACTTTGGAAAATAAGCCTAATTTAAACTATTACATCCCATATCTGATTACATTATTTGAAAAAAGAAAACGATGAAAATAAAAAAGTCCGATCGATTACAACACTGTGAAAATAAGAAAATCGGGAAATATGATGAAATTGAAATAAGAAAATGTTAGAAAAATGCAATTTTTAATATGAGAAAATTAATATATCTTGAAATAAGATAAATAAGTTAAAATAATTTTTGGGATTTTTAGACAAGATTTAATAATTAAAATGCAATTAATAATGATTTAAATGCAAAAATATAAATAAAATAAATATGCATGCAAAATTATATTTTTTTATTAAATTAAATAAAGGTTTTGAAAAATAATGTAAAAAGAAAAAAATGTTTTTGGTATTTTGATGCTTAAATAAAATAATGAAAATAACTAAATTGAATAGAAATATTAAAATGAATATAAAAAATATCTGAGTTTGAGAGAAAATGCAAGCGGCTACAGAGTGGATCGAACTCGTGACCGAGAAATTTGAGACCAACGAGGACTAACGCTGGCCTGCTTCATGGTGCCGGTGTTTAAGCAGAAGTGAGTGGGATACATGCGCGTCACCCTCCGATTCCATCATTCGCCAAGAACTTCATCTCTTTCATTTTGAATTGCATTTTGCGTCGCCTCAGGCGGCGCTATAGTCCTACAAATTCAAAATCCATTACGCATAATATAAATTCGGTTTAAAGGCATGGTTCGATTGGTTTGTCATTCTAAACACAATGGTAGCATTCGTTTTGTAATTGTCCTATTTCATGAATCCTAATTCGGTCCATGAAACCCTAGCCATGGCAAGCTTGATTCCGCCACGAAAAGGCAATCAAACTATCGAGACTTGCAAACTTCCATCTAAACACAAAACAAACCACGAAACATGTTAAAATGCATGAGAATTAAAATCGATTGATTTTGTAAGAACAAACCAAACTCGGTTCCTTGATTACGGATAGTTTTTGGCAATGTAAGTATGCGGATTCACTGGAGGTATCAAGGAATGCAATGGACACCTTAGAATCGATTGGCGGAACTAGGGTTTGTACTTTTCCACGGTTTTGAGCTTTGGAATAGGGTTTGTGGAGCAATTTTTCGTTCTTTCTTGATAGGTATGCATTGTTTTATCTTTGGATGGATTTGGGATTGAATTTGGAAAGAATCAATCAATATTCAATGGAAATCAAATTTGATATTTCCATGAAAATCAAATCTTCAAAGCTTGATCAATTTCAATCCAATCTTGCCTTTCTTGCTCAATTCGAATTTGCTGGCATTTGTGAGTTAATTGGACCTGGAAAGAATAAAATCAATCTTTGCCATTAATTTCAATTTTATAATTTATTTTAAGATTTAATTTGCATTTAAATGAATAAATTACAAATTAAATAGAAAAATAAATCAAAAATTCGTGGCTTTGGGCTTGGACTCTAATTGCTTGAGGAACAAGTTAGGATGAAGAAAAAGTAGGCCCATTTGCAAAAGATTTGATTTTGAAGTATCTCTCTTTGTGCATTCTTCCAAAATTGCCCAACTTGTAGATGGTGTAACTTGCTCAATTTTCCATATTCTTGTGTTCTTGGACTTTTTGAAATCTCTAAGGTCCTCTAACCAATTTCTTTGGTCTCATCTCAATTGGAGTTACCATGCTCAAATATCTTCAAAACAAAAGTTGACTTTTGTTGACTTTAAAATGATGTAATGTTTGAGCTATACCTCTCAAATGAAGCATTTTTGGACATTCTTGTGAGACATGAAGTTGTAGAGAATTGAATTTCCTTCAAAACAAGAGGTGGTGGAAAATTTTACAGAAAGTATGAAAGTTATGATCGGTCAAAGTTGATTGACTTTTCATCTAAAACCTAATTTAGAAAGTTTGACTTTTGGGCAAATCTTGAGTTTTCTTGATGAATCATGATCATCCCTTGATCAAATGATGAATGTAACTTCAAAATGAGGATGTTGACCAAAATCGAAATTTTGTATATTGACCTGATTGACTTTTGTCAATACTAGATTTTCAACCATCCGAACCATTATAGGAAACTTGACTTGTGGGCTTGAAACTTGACATGGAGAATCTTTGAAGCATGAGGAGGCATGAAGGCCATTGAAGATGTTGGAAATCCATCTTGACTTGAGAGATACCAAACCCTAGTTTGGGTTGATTGTCTAGGAGAGAGTTTGTCGATCAACTCTTGAGGAATCCTTGAGTATGGATGTATGAAATCTCTTGAGTAGATGGAGGGCAAATTTTGGGGTATGACACACTTTATATATAGAAGATTGAATGCATAACCTTTTGACATTTTATTTTGATTCACAATGATTCTTTCAAGACTTGATTAATATGATGATTTGAGCCATTTCTTTTGCAATCAAAATCTTCATTGTAAACTTGTCTTCATCAAAACACTTTAGGAGCCAAGCTTGATTTTACATCTTGATTTCATAAAAATATGCAAAAACATAAAGTATTTTTCACATTGGTTCAATGGTAACGGTTCCCACAGGAGAACCCGATTCCTCTTGAACCAACGTTAAAAAATTTGAAAAAATTACAAAGGGCGGTTCAGGAGAACCCGAGTTCCCATACACAAGGGGCTTGCTATTTACGAATGTCGGATGCTGGTTTCCATATGGGGTAACCGGTTCCCATCCATTTTTCAAAGATGTTAACAGTTTTTAATATGTAAAATATTTTAGCATTTTTATGTAGTGAATTATTATGTGAACACATGCATATAGAGAGATTGAATGCATAACCTTTTGACATTTTATTTTTGATTCACAATGATTCTTTCAAGACTTGATTAATATGATGATTTGAGCCATTTCTTTTCAATCAAAATCTTCATTGTTAACTTGTCTTCATCAAAACACTAGGAGCCAAGCTTGATTTTACATCTTGATTTCACGTCTTACTTATTCCTACTTCATCCTTTGACAACGACTCTCTAGAAAACCACAAGGATGTACAATCCGTAACTATAATCGTATTCAACAACTCCACACCACGTCCTGCCGACCAAATCCAATTCAATAGTTGATCCATAACCCTCGTCCCAATCTTCGTGCATGCCCAAAATTGCATAAGATATAACAACGAAAAGTCCACTTCAATAATCCTTTCTCACTTAATTCTCAATACCCACTCATTACAACCACCATCTCTAGAATATCTTATCACATCGAATCACACAGATCGCTCTATGTCGATCCATTAACAATACCACTCGTGATTATGGCGGATCCTTGAGAGGCTGTGATAAATAAAACATTTTCATAGAGTTTCTCATGGGAAGGTCATTCACTCAATACTTGTGATAGGTACTCCATTCGCACCTACAACAAGCTTATAGGTTCTCCATTCATCCGTTCGCTACTCGATCTCCATTCATCGGAGTGCCTAGCAAGTACACCACCTTTTCTCATCAATTTACTTGAAAGATCATCAACATCTGGTTATCTCCAATCATTAAACAATTCGGATCATTAAGTATTTATGTTTATTATTTTATAGAGAATCTATATTATATATCCAAACAAGGCATATTCAAAGAACAATTATCAACTCTATAAAATATATATATATATATATATATATATATATATATATATATATATTAATTGTACAAACTATCAATAATTGATTACTTAGGTAAATTTTATATGTCAAATCTCCATTAAAAATCACTACATGTTAAATATTTTACAATAGGTAGATTTATTTTTAAATGTACCTATTTTTATATGTCAACTTCCAATTGTGTTTTGGGAGACAACACTATGGCAAGGTAGCAACCTCCTTGAAACTGTGATGACGGATGAGTGCAATGGCCAGGAGTTTCTTATGCACAAAGTGCTAATTGAAGTGGATGTAACAGCTGAACTAAAGGATCATGTGAGGATCAGACATCCGAATGGCAGCCTGATTATGCAAAAAGTTGAATATGAATGGAAACCTTTGTTTTGTAAGAGTGTAACAAAGTTGGTCATGAATGCAAGAGAGAGTCAGACAAAGAATCCCATCGTGTGGAAACCAAAGCCCGGTACCAGACCAGATGGAGATACAAAAACGTTCGGAACAACCTAAAGAGATACCTAAGGGCAGCGGTGGTACCACCTCATGTAGAGAATGAATGGTGGGGTGAAAAATACGGGCTGAGGGGTAAAGAACATATACAAGAGATGGTTATACCTAGAAAAAGGGAAAGATTTATTTGGATGCACCAATGGATTTGAAGTTCTTGGTGTGGAGGCAACCCAACTACTAATTCATCCTTCTTATGATGCTAAGTTGGAATGTGAGAGGAATAAACAAAAGGGCCAAGCACATTGAAATTAGTTCTCACCTTAATAAGCTTGATGTGGACTGTGCAGCCCTTTTGGAAACTAGAATAAAGGAAAATAATGCTGAAGCTGTGAGAAATAGGATTGGAAAAAAGTGGAAATGGATGGACAACTGAAAAACACTCAAATGGGAGAAAACGGCATGTGGGATGACACCAAAGTGCAGATTAACCAAATAGAGTGCTCTGACCAACTCCTCCATTGTGAAGTCAAGAGTAAAGGAAAAATGTTCTTCATGACAATCATTTATGCCCATAACCAATTGACTCGAGAGAAGGTGTTATGGAATCACATCAATAGTATCTCATAAACATTTCAGGCCATGGATGGTTGCGAGGACTTCAACAACGCGTCTTTGAGACATTGATAGAATAGGAGGCAACCCTGTTCATGAAAATGAGTTCAAAGAGCTCCAAGAGATGATGGAGCACACGGGACTGTTTGAGCATGAAACTAAGGGTCCTTACTACACTGGACAAATAAACACACTCATGGAGCTATTTTCTCGAGAATAGCAGATTATATGCAACAAAGAGTGGTTCCTAACCTATCCTAACAGTGAGGTTCGGTATTATTACAAGCCCATATTTACTCATAACCCCTCAAAATTGTCACCATCTTTGAGAGAAAACCGGAAAAATCACCACCATTTCAAATTCATAGCATGATGAAAACTGTGGATACAGTTCAGGAGAAAGCCGGCAAATGCACCTTCAGGGAAACCTATGTATAGGGTCCAGCGAAAATTAAAGAGATTGAAACCGATCTAAATGAGATAAGAAGAAACATTTTTCATAGAGTCGAACATTCATCAATGCAGACAACTTGAGAAGGCTCGAGAATCTTCTTAATTCGAGACATGATGAATGCGATTTATGGGAGGTTAAGAGATGTGAGAAGCTTGTGGAAGCTGAAGTGGAGGAACAAATTGCGTGCAAATCTAAGTTGGATTGTAAAAGGAGATGCTAATACGGCATACTTCCATGCTATTATTAAAAGTAAGAACAAGCAAACTAACATTTTCAATCTCAAAAATCACGAGGGTGAAACCTGCGACATAAGGACATTGAGAGTACTTGAATCTAATTGGCATCAACTTGGCAGTTCATGTTGATATTGCTGCCTGGCGATGAGACGGATGACGATGGAAGACATCAATAATCGACTCAACCTATCACGACCGGAGATATGGCGCCCTACGACAATTGGAGACAACAAAGCTCCGTGTGATGGTTTCACAGCAAGTTCTTCAAAACGTGGCCAATAATAGGGAAGATGTGAGGCACCATAAAGGACTTCTTCAACAACAATAGACTTTACCCTCGCTAATTGTGCTATGGTCACCTTAATTCCCAAGAAGGTGGCAAATTCCATGAAAGACATGCGACCTATAGCGTGTTTGCGATATCTTAATCATCTCTAAAATCCTGACATTAGGCTCGGAAAAGTAATCAGTAAGGTGATTGATGAAAGCCAATCTGCTTTTGTTCCAGGAAGAGTCATACAAGACAACATTGTGCTTGCTCATGAGCTCTTTGGATACTGTGACAACCCTAGATGCATCCAAATGGACATCCGGAAACTATGGGTGGGGCTCTTGGTGCATAATGAGAGAAATGAGCTTTCCAAACAAATTCATAAAGTGGATAATACATTGTGTTACAACTGTATCTTACCAGTATATGGTTAATGGTACCAAAAGTGAGATTCTTAAAGCTAAGAGAGGGCTGAGGCAGGGTGACCCTCTCTCCCCGTTTCTTTTTGTTCTCATCATGGAATACTTGAACCGGTGCCTAAAGAAGCTGAGCAAAATTCATGATTTTAATTACCATCCTAGATGTGAAAAACTAGGGATCATCACATACATTTGGAGACGATTTAATCTTGTTTGCTAGAGGATACTATCTCTATACTCATGATGAAAGAAGTTTAACATGTTTTCTACCAACGGGTTTAAGAGCAAATCCCAACAAGTGTAGAGTCTATTTTGGTGGAGTGTCGGATCATGTCCAGCAACAAATCAGAAACGCGACCCTATTTGAGAATGGCCACTTCCGTTTAAATACTTGGAGTTCCGCTTAGTAGTCGAAAGCGATGTGTGTACCAATGGGAACCCCTCATAGGCGCATTGAGCGAGAATCCGTCATTGGACACTAGCCTCTAAGTTACGTGGAAGACTTCAATTGATTAAGAGTGTTCTCATCCATTCTGCGTGGTTAAATGTCTTTCCATGCCAAAAAGGTTATCAAGAGAGTTGAAGCAATTTGCGGGAATTTCTTGTAAGCGGGCGGAGGGACTAGAAAATCCTAGCATGGCAGCAGTGCATGCCTACCAATTGAAGGTGGCCTTAACCTAGTTGATTTGGCGATTGGAATACTGCTAGCTTGAGCAAGCATTATGGTCTGCAGAGCCAAAAGCGACAAGCTCAGGGTGAAATGGTTACGAATACTATGTGAAAGGAACGAATATAATGCAATGGAGGGCCTCGGAAAGTGTTCGGATGCTTAAGGGATTTGAAAACTCGAGGAAAGGTTGACACACCCGAATCGAATGCGAAAAGTTCGTACCATACACTAGAGCTTATCATGATTTGAGGCGAACAACAACGATCAATTGGCAGCACCTCATCACAAAAAACTATGCGAGACCTAGAGCATGGTTTCTATTGTGGATGGCTCGCATGAAAGGATTCCAACAAAGAGAAGCGCACAAGTTTGGGGTCAATGTGGACCAACAATGCGTGCAGTGCTCCCAAGAGGAAACTACGGACCACATTCTTTGCATGTAGAAAGACACGGAAATTTGGAATAATATCTACTTGGATGGGGTTTGTGCATACCCGGTGATGACGGGGAAGATCTTGGTTGATTGAAAAACAAGGAAAAAGGTTGGAAAAGGAGGCTACGAAAATAGCCATAGCGGGCGATTTATCATGTGGATGGTAGGAACAAGAAAGTTTTCTCACAGCAGGATATGGATGACAACATAGTAGAGAAGATCAAATATAACATTATTATGAGGGGATCTATGCATGGGAAAATCCAAGGGCATGTTAATATAACAAACCTTAGCATAGCATAGTTGTTTGGTTCTGGATTCTCTTGATCCTAGTTTGGATAATTGTAATCGGGTGTTGTTTCTTAATAAAGTTTTAATTCTTCCAAAAAAAAAATGTATAATCATCTACTATATCAAATAATATATAGTTTTGGTTTTAAAATATTATATCATTTTCTAAATATTATTTGACCTCTTTTAATTGAAGATAGGAATAAATGACTAATTAGGTAAACTTTAAATGTGAGATCTTTAAAAAATCATTATATGCTAAATATTTTAAAATATGTAGATTTACTTTTAAATAGTGTTTTTATTATTTATGTGAAACAAGACATATTCAATGTATATTTATTTACACTATAAAATAATATATACTTTTGGTATGGATAGAAATCATTATATTTTTTTTTCAATATTTATATTTGTATTAAGTTTTTATTTGTTATTTCTACATTTTATAATTAAAGATAACAATAAAATATTATTTAGGGAAACTTTTTGTGTTGAATTTTCATTAAAAAATATTATATGTTAAATATTTTAGAATAGGTAGATATATTTTTAAATAATGCCTATATTATTTATGTGAAACAAGGCGTACTCCACGTACAATTATCTACTCTGTGAAAGAATATATACACTTTTGGTTTGAAAATAAAATAATATATCATTCTTTAAATATATTTACTTATAATTTAAATAGTGTCTATATTATTTATGTTAAACTAGGTATAATCAATATACACTTATGAACTTTATAAAAAAAAAAATATACTTTTGGTTTGCAAATAAATTATTATATCCTTTAATAAATATTGTATTTGTATTAAATTTAATCTTTTTTTGCTATTTTTTAATTCAAGATAAAATAAAATTTTAACTAGGTTAACTTTTATGTTAAATCTTCAATATAAAAAACTTTATATGCTAAATATTTTATAATATGTAGATTAACTTTTAAGTAGTAGTGATACTATTTATGTGATTAAGATATTTTCACTGTAAAATTATCTTCTCTATCAAATAATATATATTTTGGTTTGAAAATAAAGTTTGCATTTCAAATTCAATTATTGCCGAAGGAAAAGTTTAATCTATTGGTAAGCAGAACTCCAATTCCATATAGAATGCGCAATAAAAACTATTCTTTAAATTGGATTATGACATGATTTAATACATTAGATATAACTCAAAGATTGACCAATGGACTCTTTTATAATGATGAATGAAATAAAATAACTTGACATTAACTTTTCAAATGGAATCAAGTATCAAATATGCTATTGCTTTAAATTCATATTTCATTTGAGAAGTTAAAATCAAGACATTACACTTCATTTGTCATGAAATATTGAAATCATTGATCAACATTATGGAGATTTATGAATCATATCATAATTTAAATTGAGCAATGTTTTCTTCACTGTATATGTTTTATGGAGGTGGAGTGTTCTATTACAAAGTTGTTGAATTTTATAATTTTAACAATGATTAATATTTATATGCATACTTGATTAATAACTAAACAGTTTAAACAACTTACATTGAATAATTTTTCAAGGTGGATAGATAATTTCATGACATCTCTAATTCATCAAGATTAGGTTAGATCTTCGATGGACAAATAATAATTTTCTATGTGAATATATAATTTTTATTAATATTACCATTAAAGTTGCTTCCATTAGTCGTGTAAGTTTAAACACTCTTTTAAATTCCACCTTTTAATTGAAGAAGAACGACTTTGTTTCAAAGTATTTGTAAGTTCCTCAATAGTAAGTTGCATTGTTACTTATATACCAAAATATCATCTTGTACTTACTCGCATTAAGATTTATCTTGTTTTGATTCTAAGGGAGGACCATATTGTCTCATAGCTAACGAGTGACTTTAACAAGGCGATATAGGAAACAATGTTGGCAAACAAAGACATTCTAGATCCACATTTCGGACCCAAGTGAAGCGTAGAGGTTAGGGTTCATGTGTGGGTTAAAAATATTAATTCCAAGACCATGTGATATAAATTATATTCTCACTCTGTGTTGCACATAATAACTATGATAATTATTATCATGATTTAGAACATAAGTCATAATGATGTGCATGTGAAAAATAAAATTACCATTACATGGTCTTAGCGGTGGTACTCTCAATCCACACAAAACCGTCTCTCTCCATAATTTACTCATCTAGAATGTGGATCCAAACTGCTTTGTGCATCGACATTACCTCCTTATGGCCTTGTGAAAGTCACACATGTTTACTTGTGTACAATTGGGCCTTCCTCTGAATTTAAATAAGATGTCTCTTAATAAAGGAAAGTACAAGGAAAATATTACGGTTATATAAACAACAAAACAACTTACCTTTTAGTAACTTATCAAAATTGAGTAACAAAGAGTAGTCTTTCACATAATCCACTACTATAGTATACCTTGAGAGTGGTTAGTTTTTTTATATAAATGAGAGATTCACTAATGTGGGAGTTTGAATGTCCTTATTGTTTACACTTCACTCATGATCTTTGTTTAACGAGACATCTAGTGGATCAACCAAATGATAATCCATAAAACTCTATTTGGATTAGGACCTCGTGTCTTCCTTGAAATTATTGTTTTCCTTGTAATCAATCCCAATTGGAGAAAAGTAAAACTACTTTTTAGGCCAAAAGATTAGAAAAAATATAAAAATGTGAAACAAAAATGTAAAATAGCGAGGAAAATAGATAACATCCTTACCATTGAAGAATCTAAGGATGTTATCATAGGAGATGTTCTAAAATTTGTCAAAATATTTGAAAGTATATAGTATAGGAATGTTATCATAGATAAAGGTTGGATACTAAAATGTATTTTGTTAGGATCATAGGTAACAATTGAGAAACAATGGTAGATACCACAAAATGTAAGGTGGAATTTTATCGGAGTAGTCTTTCACATAAACTTTATATGTTAAATTAAAAAGAAAACATTTTAATATTAAAGTATTAGTTCATTTTAAGTGCGGAAATACTAATAACACCATAAAGAAAAAATAATACTTGTAAAATCAAATCTTGATATTAAATTGATGTAGTTTTCACTTATGCGTTGTTGGCTTCGTAATTGCTTTCGATTAGATGCGGTGGCATATATTGTTATAGTTGCGACATGATTATTAATATTAAAAATTCTGAGAAATAGAATTGAGAGATGGTTATCATTAATTTTTTCAATTTTTAATTTTAATTAAAAGATTTACACAAATAGTCATATATAAAGATCATATAGAAGACAAAGTTTATTTAAATTCACGCTACAACTACTATGGGATGCTATTAAAAAGATGTCATAAAGATTTATGCATCACCAGTATTACAACTGCAAATGATTTTTTTACCCAACATACATGACAAACATAATTTCAAGAACAAGTTTTTTGGGCAAAATATTCTTAATTTTATTACAAACTTAGAATCCAAGTCCACAAAAATGAAAGTTAATAAGTGTTAAAAAATGTATTAAAGATTCAACGCAATTCTTTAAATTTAAGGGTTGATTAAGAAAAACTTTGCACGGCCTAGTTCAAAGAAATTCAATAAAAAAAAACATAAAATAAACCAAAAAATTTACTTTGGTATGATGATCACCCTCTCAATTGATTGTTTGAAAGTAAAAGAAAATAAGTTTTGAACAATGCATCAGTCCCCTCCATTAGATCTTATTTATAAGTAAAATTGATGCATCGTAGTTAATTTTTAATAAGTTTTATTTTTTATTTTGATATTTTTTAATTCTAGATAAGTATATAAGATTACTTATGTAAACTTTAGTTGTTAAATCTTTATTAAATAACAATATATGTTAAATTTTATCAATAGGTAGATTTATTTTTAAACGTAGCTATATTATTTTTAAGAATCAAGGCATGTTCAATGTACAATTATCTATTCTTTCAAATAACTTATAATTTTGGTTTGAAAATAAATTATTATATTCTGTTCTAAAAGTTACATTTATAGTATGTTTTTATATTTAACTTTTTATTCAAGATAAGAATAAAAGATTAATTTGGTAAATTTTCTATTTAAATATTCATTAAAAATATACGTAAATTTATTTTTAAATAGTACTTTAATTGTTTATATGAAGAACTGCATATTCAATGTAGATTTATTTAGTCTATGAAATAATATATATTTTTGGTTTGAAAACAAATTATTATCAATTTTTTTAAATATTTATATTTATAATTTTAAAAAATATTTATATGATTCATGTGAAACGAGTCATATTCGATGTCGATTAACTACTCTATCAAATAATATATATTTTGGTTTGAAAATAAATTACAATATATTTTTTAAATATTTATATTTATTATATGCATTTATATTTATTTACTTTTACATCTTTTAATTGAGGATAACAATTAAATATTAATTATGTAAACTTTCTATGTTAGACCTTCGTTATAGAAACATAATATGTAAATTATTTTTAAAACAGGTAGATTCATTTTCAAATAATACATATATTAAAAAATAAATTATTATATCCTTTAATAAATATTTATATTTAAAATTTTAAATAGTATTGATCGGAAAAATAGCAAGTGTATTATTTTCACCGATGTAGTAATAGTGGGTTTTACCCCAAATATATCGATCTCGAGGATTACGAGGTAAATACAAAGTATGATGTTTCACCAGTTGAACAAAAACAAAGGTTTGAGGTTGGTTGGAAGAAATCATTTCTAGACGTGAATTAAAACGATAAATATAATTGACTTTTGTTTGATTCAAATATGTTAGAGAGGGTGTATAACTTATCAAATAAAGTTCTTAGTCTTTGATCAATTCCGCAAGTCCATCCTTGTCAATTACCGATTCTCATTATTATCTAATCCTAATTCCTTAGTGAGAAGAACTTTAACCTTTAATCTTAATTTTCACTTCCGTTCAAATTAGAGGAAAGGTTAAGCAAGCAATTATCAAGAACAATTATGGTTATTATCAGATATCCCTAGTCCTAGGTGAAATCTTTACTAATATCATCATCTAGAAAATCATAACACAATCACCCGTCTTTAATGTGTTAAATCAATCCACTCCTATGGTCCCATAGGGTCAAATGAATAAATCATCTAAATAATCAAATTTATGCAAGAATAAAATACGTTGTTGATTAATCAAAATAAAGAGATAAGTATTCTTAGTTTGATAAATTAGGGACACCCCAACATTGAGGATTTAGCCTCTCATAAAAGTTATGATATCATAATCAAAATATCAAATTGAAACATTATAAGAAATTAGGGTCTTTGATCTTCAATTGCTCTCGCGCATGAAGAATTCTCCGTTCCCAATGGCCTTGAATCTCAATCCTCAATCGTAACTTTTCTCGCTTCCAAAAGTGTCCTTCTTTCTTCTCCTAGTTAGGTTTTGTAATCCACGGTCATCTCTCAGCTGGTGCAATATCATAAATGCCTTCTTTCTCCCAAAAGCTGTCCAAAATCCCAATTATCTTTCGCTTTTCGACACGGTGGCCATGTCGGGGTTGTGAGCGAGGGGAAGTGTCTTTTCTCGGCGTTCTCAAACCACGACTCTTTATGTTGTGTACCTTAAATGCGGATACTACCAAACCAGGCCATAAAATGTCGAAAGAACCATAAAATTTAAATAACCATCGCAACAAAGGTTTTAGCAATTTAACAAAAGAAACAACTAACTAACATGTCACAAACTAGATAAACTTATACCGAAAGAAGCAGTACAACACACGGTAAAAATGGTGACCGGTCACAACCCCAAAACTTAGCTCATTGCTTGTCCTCAAGTGATGAAGTCAACAACAACAAGGTCATCTTAGATTTCTCTTACCACAATACAAGCGATATTTTTGCAATTGGCTTTTGGAGTCTTGATTGAGATTTTGTCTCACCTATCGGAGTCATCTCACGCAATTTCGCTTTAGAGCACTCTTTCACCTACAAGCTTTTCACACTTCTCACCATGTCTCGGGGGTTAAAGTGTTTATTCACTCACAATTTAGCATATACAATCTGGGCTACGTAACCTTGAATGAACTCTATCATTACTACATACACAATATACACACTTTGAGGACTTTAGGTTGTAGGGGCTTTGGTGCATGGGATAATCAAAGAAAAAGGATACAAAAAGGGTTTTGGGCTCGACATTTCTTCGTCTTCTTGTTGTTCCGTGCACTATTTTTCGTGGGATTTCACTTTAATTATTCGAGGCGAGTATTTCCTCTTTTTTTTTCTTTACGGGAGAATATGTTTTCCATTTTTTCTATTTATTTCTTTTCTTTTCTTTTCTTTCTTTTCTTTTTCTTTTCTATTTTTCCTTTTCTTGAAATTTCTACCCCAAACTTAAATTTATGCACAATTTTGATGATTCCGAAAAACATGTCGGCGAAAAGTAGACAAAATGTAGCTGATGGATGGATGAATAATTAAAACAAACAAATGATTTGGCTCGATTGTGGTTTACAAAGGATAAAATATGACAAGGGATGGCTAGAAAGGCCACAGGTTAAACAAACAAGCGCCTCGGTGTGTGTTATCATGTTATCTTGTTCTAATAGAATAAGCGAAGATCGGAGTGATAAAGTCATACGAATGAACTCATGATGATGTTTTGTGTTTGGCTCTATGTACCCTCACCATGTTGGATAAACTCACGGGATCCAAAATACTCCTCCGCGTCCTGCAGACTTTTCCGACTTAGGTAAACCACCTCCTTCCTCAATTCGGTGTTATCCATTGGTCCAACATTTTTCTTTTCTTGGTGTATCCACTTCTATGGTGACCAAGGAGTAAGTTCGGGTCATATCTTTCATCCACTAAAATGAATGTTTGTACTCATAACGAAAACAATATTATCCATACTAACATATTAGTATCTACCACGAAATAATGAGTACAAGAATCAAATGAAAGATACACACACAATTGCCAAATAAACAACAAAACAAACAAAATAAACAAAAATGGAAATAGCAATGAAATGAAAACCTCCCCACTGAGCACGAGACATTGTCCCATGTCTATGGTGAGAGAGGGACTCACAAAGTACCTCTTGAGTCGTAGAGAGGCGGAGGTGGAAATTGTTGCATCGGTTGTTGGAGCATTCTATTCATTTCATTCACCATCTCCCTTGATGGGTTTGCTCCACACCTTGCTTAACAACTCGACCCCTTGGCCCAGTGCGCTCATGAGCAAATCTCGGCTCCGTATGTAGCCATACCCATTCTTCTCGGGCAAACGACGAGGGACCACCTCCCCCTTGAGTACTAGACTTGGAGGTTGGTCTATGGACTCAGGTCCTCCAACATCTTCCTCCATGTGGTGTTCTTCAGCTTGTTCCACCACGTCATCAATCACTTGAAAATCGTTAGCAAAATCTCGTCTGCCGGTTCAACGGTTTAATAGTGAAATTGTCCGGGCGGGGAGCATCAAAATCACTTTTCTCGAAATGATGTAGCCAAATTGGTTGCCCTGGACCTGAATCATTCCTTGGGTAATCAAAGAATTCATATCAATTAAATTTTTACCAGGAACCGGTGCGTCATCCACCTCATAGCTGAAGTGGCTAGCAATTCTGGTGATCAATCTGCCCACCGAGATATCACCAGAGGATGCTCTCCCCATCTTCCTTAGGTGGATTGAAGCAAAATAAGATACACGGAGGGCTTCTTGAGCCAGCCATAGTACATAAGAAACAGTTTCGGTTATGTGGCAACCCTTGTGCTGTCACCCCTGCCAAACAAAGAATGAGCTAAGCATTTTTGCACGTACCTGAAGCAAGGGTTTGGATACGCGATGCTTTAGCACCCTTGGCTACATAAGCTCCTTCACCAGTAATGTCCCCCCAGAAAGTGCTGACAATGAATAATTTCGGGATAGTTCCCGGTCCGTATACGGGGAGATTTCGGATGCCACCAAATTCTTCTAATGTTAGTGAATGTTCAACATTGAACAAACGAATAGTGATAGTACCTGTGTGAGTATGGTCTGGCCCTTCCCAGATGGGCTTCAGCGTAAAATCAACTGTGCTCAAGAATTCAAGTGTTAGTCGCTCAAAAGTAGGCGCTTCGAATTGCATAAATTCTAGGATACCCAAAACATGCAAAAGCCTATTGACTTCTTCAGGTAGACTTAATTGGGCAAGGGTGTGAGGGCACATGTACCTTGTTGGCGTCATCTTATGCCATATATGATGTGAGTATCACACCTCTTTCTCAAGCGTTCGAAAGACAATGCCATGGGCATTTGGTGGGGCAACAGTGGGTGTATCATCTGAAGGGTTTCTTCTCGGTCTTGACCTGGAAGATTCACCACCCAGTCTCCCTTGGGTGATTCGTTTTGGAGGCATGCTAAATTCCTACACAAACAAAACACACAAAAACACACAAAAAAACAAAGAAAACTGAAAAAATATAATTAAGAAAATCTATTACCGTAGAGCTGTAGAGGATGCAAAGGTGAACAATTATAAATGGCGAGGCTTAGCGATTTGGGGCAAGATGAGAGGAGGAGAAATGAGGTTTGAAGTTATGGTGGCTATGAGGTTGTAGGGTTTTGTGAGGAAGAAGAAGAAAGAATGGAAGGTAAGTTATGATGTGTTGGTGGGAGAGGAAGGTAAGAGGTAAAAACAAGTGATGGGCCCATAAAACCTTAGTGAAAAGTAATTTTAAAAAGATTTATGCACAGTGACACGACCCTTGTCTAATGACACGGACGACCGTGTCGTCCCTGTCAATATTAAAAATTTCCAAGATGTCCAACACGGGCCGTGTACGTCGACATGGGCACCCGTGCCAGAGTCCGGAGTCTCCAATTTTTCCTTTTCCACGCACTTTGTGACACCTGTGTGTAACCACGGGCACCGTGTCGAGTCCGGAGTGCTCACTTGTTTTCCTTTTCCATGCACTTTGTGACATGGGTGAAACACTGAAAATCAAAGGATATAACTATATATCAATAAAGTCGTCATCGAACGTTTTTATCCCACCAGAGGAAAGGTAAACATCGAGTAAACACGAAGCGGAGAAATCACGGTCTTGCGACCAAGAGATCGGGTAAGGAAGTCTGTTACGCAAGGGGAAGGGATTAGCACCCCACACGTCCGTAGTACTCTACGGTATCCACTTTTACTTTCTATCTAGTGGGTGTAAAGGTCTAACTATATCTGTATATGGTATAATGCATGCGAAAAGAAAAGAAGAATAAAGAAATAAATAAAATAATAAAGGAAAGAAAACACGGGGAAAAGAAGGAAATATTTACAAAGGTTGCTCGATCTAGCCCCGCGAAAGGATGCTTACGTATTCTCTCATGCAATGGGAAAGTCAGAGCACCGTAGTTCGGCTCACTTGTTTTGGTTGATTTGTGTTTTTTAGATTAGCAGACGAAACAACAAACGATGACGAAACACCTCCATGATGACGAAACATCAACTACAGACGGGATGACAAAACATCAGGATGACGGAACATCAATGACGAGATGACGATACATCAAAGGATGAGATGGAGAAATCACAGCGGGACGAGGCATCAAAGGATGAGATGCGAAACATCACAAGCGGGATGACGAGACATCAACAACCAAGAGACGGCAAACATCCTAGACTAATTGGTTTATCTTTTACTTTGGAAAAGTTTGATTATTAGAATGTTTTAATGCACTTGACAAAACAAGATTTTAATTTTAAGGATGCAAAGGATAAAGGTAAAATGGCTAAGGAAACTAACCTACTTCTAGATCCTAATGTTATCATGCAAAGTTGATCCTAGGTTAAGGGTATAAACAAGGGAGGAATCTACCTAAAGTTATCATGCATGGATGCCTAACTTAATGTCTAAACTCAAAACTAAATTAATCGAGCAAAACCTAAGGGGACCTATAAAATCAATCATCTTGGTTGGGAAACCAAGTGAGAAGAGGGTAGAATCAAGTATAGTGCTTTGGCAAAAGCATTCCAACACTAACAAGTGCTAAAAAGAAAGAAGAAGAAGAAGAAGAAAATGCAATGATATTCGAATGAATTATGCTCATGCTAAGTGTCATGTGAAGTGAGTTCAGTAGGCACAACATTCATTTTACAAAATTATACAAAACTTTAACAAGCATCATACACCATTATAAACACCCACAAACAAGTTAATTCCAAACTAGGTGAGAACTAACCCTAAAAACATGCAAAGTGCTAATTGTGCGGAGCGTTAGACTTGGATGAAGTTAATAGACAATTAAAGAATAAAAAGACATACAAGTCAGTATCTAATCATGTCAATGCTCATATACATCATACAAAATAGACCATAAAGATTCAAAAGCAAAAATTTATCAAAAGTGTGCAAACATGCAACAAGCGTGTGGTGGAGTGCATCTAAGTGTGTGAGGTTTATGACATGAGAAGAAGGTGTCAAGATGAAGAGACTACAACACCAACATCATATGAATGAATTAATAATCAAAACACAAAATAAATGTCATTAAGATGAAATTGCAACATGGGTGCGAAAATTAGTTGAAATGCTTAACCTAAGAGGTGCTTACAAGCTAAAAGAAGCCATGGAAAGGAAAGATGAAGAGAAATGAGTCAAGAGATGTTAGAATACATAAGTTACAGTAGCAAAAACATCAAAAAACATTTAAACATGCATATAAAGAATTCAAAAGCAAAACACTCAAGAGAAATGCATTCAATTAATACAGCGAAGTGACATGTGCATGTATGTGTGTGTATGTGTGTGTCGTGTTATCGTGTGTGCTTGTGCATACATGTGCTAATGTGTCAAATGGTGTTGGGATAATAGGTGATATGTGATGGTAAGAAATTCAAATTACACATTACCAAGTCATAAGATGCTTCAAATTATACACATACAACACCTACACAAAAGCTAGTTAAAGATTTGACCTAGAATGCAACTAAAGATGGAATGGAGCGTGGTTGATGCATGAATGCAAATCATGGCATAAAAGATGTGGAAGGCAGTATCTAGCATAACAAGAATGCATTATCATCATATACATGTTCATCATTTACAATACACAACCAAAAGCAACTAGGAAAAGTTTAAACATGCATCTAGAAGTGTGTGGTGAAATGTGCTTGGAGGAATGTGTCCTAACATGTTTGTGTCAAGTATTGTGGGCAAATGAAATGGATGATGATGTAAACATGATGCTCACATAAACACAAAGTAATCACCAAATATTGTACTTCACAACCAATCCTAATGCAAAGATTAATAGTGGAAAGGGATGATCCTAAACCCTATGGTTAGTTGTAAGTAGGCAAACAAGTTAATGAGTCAATCATGATGAAGAGGCAAGATGAGAAAGGAATGTAACACACAAGGTCAGTAACTTAATACCTAAGTAAACTAAAAACAAGAGCAATTCAAACAAATTTTAAAGCTCACGCACAAGTTCATTGAATTAAGGTTGGAAAACATCTAAGCTAGTTAAACATTATACTTAAAAAAATTTAAACAAAGTGGTTTTAATTAGAAAATTAATACTATGTGTGACTTGTGGAATAAGTTTAAATTAAGATATGATTAATGAGCAACAAATGTAGGAGATGAAACTTCCATACACAAACAAATCACATATTTGATGAACAAAATCATCCAAAGCAAAATACCACCTATCTTAGATCAAACAACATTGATTAAGATTTGTAGGAAGAGAAAGATGTCTTGTATGTCGGAGGGTGATGATAGAACCCTCACAAGATGCTTGTTATGAGCTCAGGTAATGTCAATTGGTGACATGCCTCAAAAATTATGAACCTATAATCCCTCGGTATGTTTCAACCAAGCAATAGAAGAAGAATAAGAAAATCTAGCTCTTCTAGGTCATCATGATGACATTACAATTGAGTGCAAGTCAATGAATCAAAAAGCATTAAGTTATTGATTACATAATGTACAAGGTCAGAGTAAAATTCAAAGATTCAATTGGAATTGGACTTCAAAACCATGCATGATGCATACAACACAAGTGGTACATAAGCACAAGTTGGTAATGTTCTAATCAACAAAAGTTGCATGTGCTTGAGAAAATTAGGGCTTAGATGAATCAATCACACTGGAATCAAGGCCCTAGATATTCTATAAGGATGAATTAAGGGAGTGAGAAGTAGATTCTTAAAGAATTGCATGAATGCATTCCTCACCTTACAATCCATGCACAAGGATGCAACAAATGTAATGAAGATCAAACTTCTAACTAAAGATCAAAGTGATCCTTTTAGGTCAAATGTCTCAAGTCTTAGAAGACTATCCTTGAGGTTATCAATCCCCAACCATCAATTAGAAACATAAACTATACAAGAAGAAGGGTCTAAGTACCAATGCATCATCAAAATAGGGTTTCAAGAACCATACAAACTTTGTGCTCAAGGTAGGAACTTAATGACTAATATAGGATTTCAATGAATGAAAACATGTCACATATCACTAAAGCACTCAAATGATCATTACATACCCTAAGATAGGCCTTAAATCATGTCCACAAGCTTCACAATTGAAGCTAGACTCAATTACACTAGGCAAAGGTATGTTCACTTTTGAAATTCCACAAAAATAGGAAAATGAAAGATAAAATCCAAGTAAAATGAAATAAGAGCTCAAATCCCTTACAAGTCAGGCATATCCTTGCTCAATCAAAAGTCTATGGAAAGATCAAAATAAAATTCAAAAAAGTCAACACTATCAATGTTTATGCTCATATGAAATAACAAAAAATTAGTATAAAATATAAAAGTCAGGAATAAAAATCCATAAAAATTAGAAACAGGGACTCAACACCCTAAACATGGTTAAAAATATTTTTGGCATTTTTTGTTTTCAAGGAAAAGTGGTAAAAAC
The DNA here is from genome assembly GCA_021764765.1 of Vicia sativa. Taxonomy (NCBI): domain Eukaryota; kingdom Viridiplantae; phylum Streptophyta; class Magnoliopsida; order Fabales; family Fabaceae; genus Vicia; species Vicia sativa. The sequence goes on along the minus strand of CM038793.1, from coordinate 285,879,004 downwards.
AAATAAAATGCAAGATAGATTATGCAAATTGTGTATTTAATGCTAAAATGGATTTAATTATGAAAAAGTGACAAATTTATAAAATAAAAATCAAAGATGCATGAGGTATGATATGAATGAGCTAGAATATTTTTTATTCATTTTTTATATGCATGGAAGTATTTTTTAATGAATGCAATATAATGCATGAAACTATCTAAAAATAGAAAAAATACAAGAATGATGAAATAAAATTCATAAATCCATGGGACATGATTTAAATGGACTAAGATTTTTTTTATATATTTTTTACATGCATGAAAATATTTTTTAACAATTTAAATATGCATGAAATGCAATATAATGCATGAATTTATTAAATTATGCAAAAATAAAACTATCAAATAAAATTAGAAACTCAAAATTAATCCTCTAGGGGATTCAAAATATTTTTTGTGGAATTTTCTAACATTGAAAAGTATTTTTTAGGAATTTTTCAATTGAAATGCAATCAATTAAAGTCAGAATTTATTTAACTCGTAAATACATTTTTAAAAAATTGGAAAAAATTCCACAAAATATTTAAAGTCATTTTGAGCCTATGGTATTTTTTTGGAATTTTTGAATGCAAAATTAATTGATGCAAAATGCTAATTATGAAATAATAAAATGAAAATTCAAAAAATGCATGGACCAATCAGATCACGCCAACACATCGTCTTCAACCTCTAGCATGCCCTAATACGCGCGTTTTTCGGGTTCAAGAAATACTTCTAGCAATCGTATCTCACTCAATTCTTAATCAAATTAAGCGATTCAAAGCTCGAATAAAGATCACATGGCAAGCTATAACACACAACTTGTAAAACATCAAATGATCCATCATACATCAAAATCGAGCAAGAAAATCAAGAAAATCATCGAAAATCCAGTTTCTAGAACTTCATGCTATGCAATGTGCTTCATAAACAAATGAAATTATACATCAAACCTAATTTTTGACCATCTAACCATGCATACATATCCTCAAATTCATCAATTGCAAGCTAGAAACTCAGATTCAAAGTTTGAATGTTACCTCTTGATTTGGAAAATAAATCCAAATATGCCTCGGATTTGAAGAAAACAGCATAATCTTTCTCTTAGATCTTCAATGGAGCTTGAATGATGAAGAATCCACTTCAAAACCGATTTGCAACAACTTCCATGTGTGAGAAAAAGTGAGAAAATGCAGAGAGATTTGGATTTGGAAAACGAGAGAGAGGAAGCTCCTTGGCTCAAGTGTGACCTCTTATTTATAATGTGTGTGAAAAATGGAGGGTACATCAGTCCTTTTACTCAAGAAATCCATTAGTGCAAAAAATCATAAAAATGGTATCTTTTATGTAGCTTGCGTTTTGTGCTCATTCATGCTTGCCTTGGCTGCGTTTTGGTGAGTTGGATGAGTAGTGGAATCTCTTATCACGTGTTTTAATCCTCAACCTTGCCAAAATGATACAAAAATCAGAATATGCATGGAAAGAGTGTGAGCAAAATATGCTAAAAAATGTTTAGCTTTTATGGCAAAAGTGTGTTGGTGGCCGAGATCCTAGCATGCTTGCTTGAAACAAACTTGTAAAACAACTTGGAAAATGAACAAAAACACAACTATCCAAAATCAGCCTTGTACCACCTTTTTCTCCTCCAATTTTCTCATAAATGGCTCGTGCATTTCTTGGCCTTTTTGATACACATCAATAGCTCTTGGCATGAGGATTAAAATAAGCTTTGGTTCATTAAAAATGGATAAAAAATGAGTGAGATATGATCCTTTAAAGTTGTGCACAAGAAAATGCGGGCATGCGTGCGCATTAAAGCACATGGTTGTGCATGGATTCACTTCATGACCTCAACTTGTGAGCCTTGTATCTTGATCAATTTTGAGCCAAATGATATGATTCAAAGTTCCATTTAAAGCTCTCATGGCATACTTCAAAATGCACGAAGTGGTTTTCAAAAATTCCATTTAAATCAAAATATATAAGCCTCAACATTATGCCCACCACTGTTTGTGAAAATTACTCAAAATGCCTAGAAAATGCATGCTTGCCACCTTGGTCAAAACTTGTGCATGAAACTTCTAACTCAAATATCTCTCAAATGGTGTATTTTTTAGAAATTTTACACATTGGAAATCTTGTAGGATTTTTTCCAAGATTTCCAGAAATGTATGGTATGCAACCATTGGATAAAAATTGAGAAAGTTATGACGTGTCAAAGTTCCATAGGGTGGACACTTAGAAAAATTTCAAACTTCAAATAACTTCACGAACAAGTTAACTCCAATTTTCCCAACTTTCTTGATTCAATGGTGAATTTGCTCATGAAAAATGAAAATGTGATCTTTGAATTGATGGTTGACCAAAAGTCCACATGGTCAACTCCTGACTTTGGCTGATTTTGACCAAAATGACCATTACGCCTTGATCAATTTGCTTCTACTCAAAATTGAGCCTCAATATTTCACACATAGATGTCCAACAACATATAGAAACAAGTGAAATCAAGTTTGAGTGAAAAATCGAAGAAATCTGATTTTACTCAAAACCAATTTTGTTCCATGTGTGGGAGATGACCAATCAAGCTTCAAAACCTCAAATCTTACGAATGTGTTGAGCAATCTTTTGAACCATGATAACTCAAATGATGATAAGAAGGTAATACTTCAAGAAATTGACTCATCCAAGATTCAAACTCCACAGAGGACCAAAACCCTAATTTCATCAGATGAATGCCACAGATGAATTTCCCACCAAATCTCTTCAAAACTTCAATTCTGTGGGATCAATGAGACAAATGGAATGTCTTGAGGTATAATACACCTTGTGACTTGAAAGATCCACAGATATGGAAAGGGATTCCTTGAAGGGTATGCTAACACAATCAACCTCCTTATCTTGTAGAAGTCTTGAGAACCCTAAGAGCTTGGATCCTATCATGAGATATGAATGCAATGCAATATGATCTTTATGATGAAACATAAGCCTAAATCAAGAGGGTAAAGGGGTGCAACAACGGGCGTGTGTGTTGACACGGGACCCGTGTCGAGACAGTGCTCCCAATTTTTTCCTGCACTGTGACACGGCGTGTCCTCTAGCAGACACCCGTGTGACCCTCTGGAGAACCAATTTTACGGTGACACGACTCTTCTTATCCTCTAAGGCACCACATGCATCTCTACCTAAAAAAAAGAAAAACTATGGACACGAAAAGAGAAACTAATTAGAAAGAAAAGCGCGTGGGTTGCCTCCCACAGGCGCTTCGTTTAATGTCACATGGCTCGACGGTCCGCCTTCTTAATGGAACATTGTCCACAAGGCCTCTTGCCCGGTAGTAAGGCTTCCCTCTATCCATTGACTTTGAATAACTCCCATTCTCGATTTTTCGTTCAATGGCTCCATGAAAATACTTTATGAACTATGAAAGGTCCCCACCATCTTGACTTCAACTTTCCAGGAAATAGCCTTAGTCTAGAATTGAATAACAACACCAACTGACCCTCCCAGAATTCTTTTCTCACGATCTTCTGGTCGTTCCATTTCTGAGTTTTCTCCTTATAGACTCTGGCATTCTCATATGCTTGATTCCGAAACTCTTCTAGTTCATGTAACTGCAAAATTCTTGATTCTCTGGCTTTTGTCAGATCGTAGTTCAGAAATTTTGTTGCCCAAAAAGCCTTATACTCTAGTTCGAGTGGAAGATGACACGCTTTCCCATATACTAATTGATATGGAGACATTCCTATTGGTGTTTTAAACGGCTATTACGTAGGCCACAGCATCATCCACTTCAACGACCAATCCTTCCGTTAAGCATTCATTGTTTTCCAGATGTTGCTTTATTCTTTGGTTGACACACCACCTACCAGTGCGAGGATGATGCGGGTGGCGATCTTGTGTTTCACATTGTACTTTTCAACAAGTTTTCCATTAACTTATTCAAAAATCGTCCTTCATCACTAATTAGTGCTCTAGTACTCCAAACAGAAAATGCTATCTTTGAAACTTCACCACTACCACGGCATCATTGGTTGGAAGTGCTAGACTTCCATCCACTTATAATCCACAACCACGAATATAGTGTTTTCCAAATGATGGTGGGAATGGACCCATGAAGTCAATCCCACATCAAACAACTCAATTTCCAACATGCCCTTTTGAGGCACGGTTCCTCTTAGAAATGTTACAGTCCTTTGACACTTGTCACATTCCTTGACTATGCTATGAGAATCTTTAAACAATGTGATATAACCCTAATTGGAGAACTTTTGCGTTGTTCTATCTCCACTAAAATGTCCTCGGTATTCTAAACTATGGAAGACTTTTAGGACATCTCCTGATCTTCCTCGGGGACCATCTTGAACTAATCCGTCTATTCTATTTTGTACAAAAATGGTTCGTCTAGAGATAAATCCTTCAATCATGCAAAAATATTTTCTTTTGTTATAATCAAAATCATCGGTGTATGACACCTACCGGGTAATTTGCGTAGTTTTCAAACCAAGAAACTCCCATCACAACAAGGATTCGTTCATCAACAAACTCATCCTTGATGGGGTGTCTCTTCGTCTACTATTGGTGACATTCGGGATAAGTGATATTCTACGGTTTTTCACACCCCTCTTATCTCGAATCTCTAAGTCAAACTCTTGCATGACAAAATCCATCTCGGCAACCTTGGCTTGATTCTGTTTGGAAAAAGATACTTCAAGCAACATGGTCGGTATATACAATTACCTTTGTCCTTAACAAATAGGACCGAATTATTTGTCGAAGGCGTACACCACAACTAGCAATTCTTTCTCGGTTGTGGCATAATTCATCAGTAAATTCAACACATGACTCGCATAGTAGATAACATGCAAGAGCTTTTCTCTTTTGACCCAACATTGCTCCTTTGCTATGTCACTTGCATCACACATGATCTCGGCGAGCCCGGCCGGAGATGACTATAAGGCGGAACACTAACTTCTTCAATGTTTGAAAGCTTCTCCATATATTTTATCAAACACAAAAGTGTCTTTCACAAGCGAGACTTGTCAAAGGCTTGGAGATTTTGAGAAGTCTCTTATAAACATGCGGTAGAATCCACATGTCCAAAGAAACTCGATACCCTTTTCATTGATAGGTGGAGGAATATCGCTATCGCATCCACTTTCGCCTTATCGACTTCAATTCCTCGATGAGATATCTTATGGCCCAAAACTATTCCTTCTCTTACCATGAAATGACATTTCTCGATTGAGGATCAAATTTGTTTGTTGACATCTTTCTAATACGGAGACAAATTTTTCAAGCACTCTTGAGCGACGGCGAACACGGAGAAATCATCCATAAACACTTCCATGTTCTTCTCAAGCATGTCGGCAAATATTGATGTCATACACCTATGAAATGTTGTCGGAGCATGACCAAACCAAATGGCATCCTTCTATAGGCAAAGATACCATATGGACACGTGAAAGTTGTCTTCTCTTGATCTTACGAGCTCTGACGATTTGATTGTAACCAGTATCCGTCTCAAGCAGTAGTAATCATGGCCTAACCTTTCTAACATCGATCAATGAAAGGAAGGGAAAATGATCTTTCCTCATAGCGATATTCAATCGCCTATAGTCTATGCACACTCTCCATCCTATTACGGTCTGGTGGGAATCAACTAGTTCTTCTCATTCGATATTCTTTGTTCCTCCCTTCTTTGGTACTACATGAGCAGGACTTACCGGTAGCTGCTCGGAGATTGGGTAGATAAGCCACCATCCAACAACCACTACTTCTTTGCGCTGCTTCCTTCATTCTTGAGGTTAATCTCCTCCGAGGTTGCACTCGGTTTCGGTTTTCCATTAAGATCTTATGCATACACTTTGTAGGGCGATTCCTTTCAAGTCTTCAATCGCCCATCCGATAGGCCCCTTGTATTTCTTGAGTACCTGAATGAGTTTCTCTTCCTGAACAACTTTCAAAGTAGAATTAATGATAGCTGGACACTTCTTTTTCGAATCCAAAAAATGTATTTTAGATTGTCCGATAATTGTTTCAACTCCATATCTTTCTCTGCCTCTTTATTTTCTTCAAGAGATTTTGGCTGACTTAAATCTTCCCACCGGTGTGGTATAGATCTTGGCCACTGAGGCTGAGCTTCAATCATATCTAAAACTTCCAACTCTCGTCATCAATATCTTCGTCTTTCTCAAGATAGACAAACTCAAAACTCTCGAGAGAGGCTCCAGATACATGACATTGCACAGTTAATGAACAACGTGTCCAACACTTCAATATTCTTACTTGTGCCAATTTCTTCTTTGAACTTCATAGACTCCCTACCGTTGATCTTCAATACTTCATCATAGACTTTGAGGTCATCGTACCCTCCATGTCTATCATCACCCTACTTGTCTCAAGAAAAGGTTGTCCCAAAATTATTGGAATTTCCTCATCTTGGTATCCGAACTACAAAATCTATTGGAAATACAAATTTGTCAATCCTAAAGAGGACGTGCATTTATCCATGTGGTCTTTTCATTGAATTATCGATAAGCGCAATGTCATCCTTGTATCTTTTACTTCACCAATAACTTTTATATATTGAAAGTGGCATAAGACTTACTCCCGCACCAAGATCAATAAGGGCTTTTGACGACCTATCCTCTTGTGAGGAATAGTAATTGCGCCTTTATCCTTCTTCTTTATTGAAACTTTTAGGCCACTGTAAATAGCACTACATCGTTCGATTAGCACAATCGTTCGATTATCTATGGGCGCTTCTTTGAGATGATATCTTTCATAAACTTGGCATATATTGGCATCGCTCTAAAGCCTCGAGAAAATGGAATGTTGATCTCAAGCTTCTTGAATAACTCAAAAATTTTTGTTTTTCTCATTAAGATTTTTTCTTTGTTCTTCGCAGTGCGTCGAACAACCTTAGGCTTTTCTTTTCTACTAACGGTTGTCTTCCCTTCCTCGTCTTTTCTTGGTCTTATCTGATTTCTAAGTCTAGTTCAAGTAGCCCTTCATCTTCAACCACCTTTTTCTCAACATCCCCCACATATTTTCCACTTCTTGTCACAACTGCCTTCACACCATGGTTATCCCTTACATTTTGTATATTGAACTAGGAAGGAACACGGTGTGAACATTTGCCATTGTTGTGCTTCTCCACCATTGAACCTCTAAATTTTTGATAGGCGCTCGTGTTCTTGTGATTATTCCTTGTTTCATCTTGGAATTGAATATTGTGAGCCGCCATCTTCTCAATAGCTAACTCCCAATCTGCTTTCTTTGGGGTTTGCTGTTGTTGTCGTTGATGTTGCTGTTGCTAGTACTGGTTTTGGTATTGACTTTGGCTTTGCTGTTGAGTATTCCCTTTTTGATCTCTCCACCCAAAATTTGGATGGTTCTTCCACCCTGGATTGTATGTATTGGAATAAGGATTATTCATAAGGAATTTGATTTCTTCAATCTGTTGAGCGGTTGCAAGGCAATGCGCTGTCAAATGAGGTCCGCCACATATATCACATATAGCAATTTGGCCTTGTTGAATTTGAACCACCTGCTGAGTAGAAATATTCATCGCTTTCCATTTCTTTTCTACTTCGGCAACTATTGTTTCTTCAATTTTTAGCTGCTTATTGGCCTCTAACTTAATGTCAATTACTCCCATGGCTTGCTACAACCCTTTCATATAACTCAAATGCTCATTTCTGACTATGCAACTGATAATTTTCTTGATACCGTTAATTTGAAGTTAGATGAACCACCGGTATTTGTCTATGAATTGCTTTGTCTTGATTCTAAGAATTGCATCTCAATTTGATCTAAGTTATGACTAGGGACGCCACGAGAGTCTCTTAAATCTCTTATAAAGTCCTAAAGATTCACCCTCCTTTTACTTGAAATTTAGTATTTCATATCTTTTCTCATGAACGATGGGAAATATTCGTTGAGGAAAGCGTCATCTCTTCCCATGATGTAATGCTTCCTGCGGAAGAGAGTAGAACCATTCTTACGCTTCATCCTTTAGAGTGAGCGGGAACATTCGCAACTTTTTTGTTCTTGATGTGCCCATCGATTTTCAAAGTGGTACTAATCGTCAACGTTGCAAATGCTTGTTAGCGTCTTCATTAACTCTTCCAAAGAAGGATATTTTCTCCAGCTGAGTGATAGTAATCGAATGGGTGAAAGTTAGGAACATTCACCGGTTGGTTCACAATGGTCAATCTACCACCTGGTGCATTTGTGCCTCCGTAGTCTCCGAGTAGTCTTTCTGGAGTGATTTCCATGGTCTCGGGTTTTGATTCTGAACCCGAATGTACTGAATCTCTGTCTCTTTCTTCTGACAGTCTTGCTTGCTTTGCTTTCTTCAGCTGAGCGTGAAATGTCCTCTCATTCTCTGCGTCAAAAAGAAATTCAGCTGAGGCCTGACCTCGCATAAAAGATTAGACAAAATGTTAGTACAGATATTATTAAAGACAAATTAAGATAGAATTTTAATTACAGAGCAATAAAATTTCAATTGATTAATATCAACTTTGTATATTGGCAATCCCCGGCAACGGCGCCAAAAACTTGATCGGAAAAATAGCAAGTGTACTATTTTCACCGATGTAGTAATAGTGGGTTATACCCCAAAGATATCGATCTCGAAATTACGAGTAAATACAAAGTATGATTTTCACCATTGAACAAAAACAAAGGTTTAAGGTTGGTTGGAAGAAATCCTTTCTAGATGTGAATTAAAATGATAAATATAATTGACTTTTGTTTGATTCAAATATGATAGGGAGGTGTATAACTTATCAAATAAAGATCTTACTCTTTGATCAACTCCACAAGTCCATCCTTGTCAATTCTGATTCTCATTATTATCTAATCCTAATTCCTTAGTGAGAAGAACTTTAACCTTTAATCCTAATTTTCACTTCGTTCAAATTAGAGGAAAGGTTAGGCAAGCAATTATCAAGAACAATTAAGTTATTATCGGATATCCCTAGTCCTAGGTGAAATCTTTACTAATATCATCATCTAGAAAATCATAACACAACCGTCCGTCTTTAATGTGTTAAATCAATCCACTCCTATGGTCCCATATGGTCAAATGAATAAATCATCTAAATAATCAAATTGATGCAAGAATAAAGTCGTTATTGATTAATCAAAATAAAGAGATACGTATTCTTAGTTTGATAAATTAGGGACACCCCAGCATTGAGGGTTTAGCCTCTCATAAAAGTTACGATATCATAATCAAAATATCTAATTAAAATATTACAAGAAATTGGGGTCTTGATCTTCAATTGCTCTTGTGCATGAAGAATTCCCGATTCCCAATGGCCTTGAATCTCCAATCCTCAATCGTAACTTTTCTCGCTTCCAAAAGTGTCCTTTTTCTTCTACTAGTTAGGTTTTGTAATCCGATCATCTCTCACCTTGTGCAATGTCGAAATGCCTTATTTCTCCCAAACGTCCAAAATCCCAATTATAACAATTAAACTCGCGCCGACACGGAGCGCGTGTCCTACCGAGCATGTTTCGCCTTCTCCTAACACGATCCGTGTCAGGTGACACGGGTGGCCGTGTCAGGTTCTGTGAATAGGGAAGTGTCTTTTCTCGGCGTGCTTCGGCTTCTGACTCTTTACGCTGTGTACCTGAAATGACACATACTACCAAACCAGACCATAAAACGTCGAAAGACCCATACAATTCAAATAACCATCGCAACAAAGCTTTTATCAATTTCATATGTCAAACTAAATAAACTTATACCGAAACGAGTACAACACACAGTAAAAATTGTGATCGATCAAGTATCTCTGTTAGTTATGTGAAACAAGGTATATAGTTTAAAAATAAATTATTAAATGCTTTTCTCAATATTTATATTTGCATTAAGATTTTCTATATTCTTTTATACATTTTTTAGTATAATATAATAATAAAATATTAATTAGGTAAACTTTATGAGTTAAATTTTCATTAAAAACGTAATATGTCAAATATTTTACAAAAGGTTCATTTATTTTTAAATAATTCCTCTATTATTTACGTGAAACAAGACGTATCCAATGTACAATTATATACTCTATCAAATAAAAACTACTTTTGGTTTGAAATAAATTATTATATCCTTTCTAAATATTTATATTTAGAATTTTAAATATTATCTTATATTATTTATGAAAAAAGGAATATTCAATGGAATATTATCTACTCTATCAAATAATATATATTTTATGTTTGAAAATAAATAATTATATCTTTTTCTAAATAAATGTATTTATTTATTTATTTTTTGGACAATTCTAAATATTTTATAAGAATAAAAGAATAATTAAGTAATCCTTATATGTTAAATACTTTTACAACAGGTATATATATATATATATATATATATATATATATATATATATATATATATATATATATATATATATATATATATATATATATTTAAATAGTACCTATATTATGCATGTGAAACAAGGAATGTTCTATGTACAATTAGTTGCTCTTAACGTGATAAGTCGTGAACTCCTTGACGGATGTCGACAGGGACATCGCACTATACCGATCTGGGAAGTTGATAGCCCCAGTATGCCAGGATCTTGGTATAAAGTTGTACCTCGAGGAGGTGCGACCGCCAGAATAGATGGAGTCCAAAACAATTTATATTTAAAATTTAAATATTGTCTATAATATTTTTGTGAAACAATGCATATTCAATGTAAAATTTTCTCCTCTATCAAAAAATATATTCGTTTGGTTTGAAAATATATTATTATATCATTTTCTAAGTATTTATGTTTATTATTTTATAGAGAACCTATATTATTTATGTCAAACAAGGCATATTCAAAGAACAATTATCAACTCTATAAAATAATATATATACTTTTGGTTTTAAAATAAATAATTGTATCAATTTCTCAATATTGATATTTATAATATATATATATATATATATATATATATATATATATATATATATATATATATATATATATATATATATATATATATATATATATATATATATATATATATATTAATGTACAAGATATCAAAATTGATAACTTAGGTAAATTTTATATATAAATCTCCATTAAAATTACTACTTGTTAAATATTTTACAATAGGTAGATTTATTTTTAAATGTTACTTATATTATATAAGTAAGACAAGGCATATTAAATGTATAATCATCTACGATATCAAATAATATATAGTTTTGGTTTTAAAATATTACATCATTTCTAAATATTATTTGACCTCTTTTAATTGAAGATAGGAATAAAAGACTAATTAGGTAAACTTTAAATGATAGATCTTCTTTAAAAAATCATTATATGTTAAATATTTTAAAATATGTAGATTTACTTTGAAATAGTGCTTTATTATTTATGTGAAACAAGACATATTCAATGTATATTTATTTACTCTATAAAATAATATATATTTTTGTTATGAATATAAATCATTATATGTTTTTCTCAATATTTATATTTGTATTAAGTTTTATTTGTTATTTCTACATTTTATTAATGATAACAATAAAATATAAATTAGGAAACTTTTGTTTTCATTAAAAATATTATATGTTAAATATTTTAGAATAGATAGATAGGTTTTAAAATAATGCCTATATTATTTTTGTGGAACAAGGCATACTCCACGTACAATTATCTACTCTGTCAAAGAATATATATACTTTTGGTTTGAAAATAAAATAATCTATCATTCTCTAAATAAATTTACTTATAATTTAAATAGTATCTATATTATTTATGTTAAACAAGGTATAATCAGTATACACTTATCAACTTTATAAAAATATATATACTTTTGGTTTAAAAAATTATTATATCCTTTAATAAATATTGTATTGGTATTAAATTTAATCTTTTTTGCTATTTTTTAATTCAAGATAAAATAAAATTTTAACTAGGTTAACTTTTATGTTAAATCTTCAATAAGAAAAACTTTATATGCTAAATATTTTACAATATGTAGATTAATTTTAAGTAGTAATGATATTATTTTGGTTTGAAAATAAAGTATGCATTTCAAATTCAATTATTGCAGAAGGAAATTTTTAATCTATTGGTAACCAGAACTCTCCAATTCCATATAGAATGCGCAATAAAAATTATTCTTTAAATTGGATTATGACATGATTTAATACATTAGATATAACTCAAAAGATTGACCAATGGACTCCTTTTATCATGATGAATGAAATAAAATAACTTGACATTAACTTTTCAAATGGAATCAAGTATCAAATATGCTATTGCTTTAAATTCATATTTCATTTGAGAAGTTAATATCAAGACATTACTTCATTTGTCATGTAATATTAAAATCATTGATCAACATTATGGAGATTTATGAATCATATCATAATTTAAATTGAGCAATGTTTTCTTCACAGTATATGTGTTTTATGGAGGTGGAGTGTTCTGTTTATAAAGTTGTTGAACTTTATAGTTTTAACAATCATTAATATTTATATGCATACTTGATTAATAAGTAAACGGTTTAAACAACTTACATTGAATAATATTTCAAGGTGGATAGATAATTTCAGTAGACATCTCTAATTCATCAAGATTAGGTTAGATCTTCAGATGGAGAAATAATAATTTTTTTATGTGAATATATAATTTTTTATTAATACCACCATTAAAGCTGCTTCCATTAGTCGGCGCGAGTTGAAACACTCTTTTAAAATTCCAGCTTTTAATTGAAGAAGAACGACTTTGTTTTAGAGTACTTGTAAGTTACTCAATAGTAAGTTGCATTGTTACTTATACCAAAATATTTGTCTTGTACTTACTATTAAGATTTATCTTGTTTTAATTCTAAGGAGGACCATATTGTTTCATAGCTAACGAGTGACTTTAACAAGGCGATATAGGAAACAATGTTGGCAAACAAAGACATTCCGATCCACATTTCGAGACCCAGTGAAACGTAGAGGTTAGGGTTTATGTGTGGGTTAAAATATTAATTCCAAGACCATGTGATATAAATTATATTCTCACTCTATGTTGCACATAATAACTATGATAAACATTATTATCATGATTGAGACATAAGTCATAGTCATGTGCAACATTAATGGAAATAAAATTACCATTACATGGTCTTAGCGGTAACTCTTAATCCACATAAGCGTCTCTCTCCATAATTTTCTCATCTACGTGTGGATCCAGGGCGCCTTGTGCGACATTACCTCCTTTATGGCCTTGTGAAAGTCAATTGTGTTCTGTGTGTACAATTGGGCCTTCCCTACGAGATCTAAATAAGATGTCTCTTAATAAAGGAAAGTACAAGGAAAATATTACGGTTATATAAACAACAAAATAACTTACCTTTTAGTAACTTATCAAAATTGAGTAACAAAGGTCATCTTGAAATAGGAGTTGAAATGTTATCGAGTAGTCTTTCACACATAACCCTACTATAATATACCTTGAGAGTGGTTTTTTATAGAAATGGGAGATTCACTAATGTGGAGTTTGAATGTCCTTATTTTTTACACTTCACTCATGATCTTTGTTTGAAACCTCTAGTGGATCCACCATGATAATCCATAAATCTCTATTTGGATTAGGACCTCGTGTCTTCCTGAAATTATTGTTTTCCTTGTAATCAATCCCTATTGGAGAAAAGTAAAACTAGTTTTAGGCCAAAAGAATAGAAAAAAATATAAAAATGAGAAACAAAAATGTAAAATAGCGAGAAAATAGATAACATCCTTACCATTGAAGAATATAAGGATGTTATCATAGGATATTGTCAAAATTTGTCAAAATATTTGAAAGTATATAATATAGGAATGTTATCATAGATAAAGGTTGGATAATAAAATGTATTTTGTTAGGATCATAGGTAACAATTGAGAAACAATGGTAGATATCTCGAAATGTAAGGTGGAATTTTATCAGAGTTGTCTTTCACCCAAACTTTTTAATATTAAAGTATTAGTTCATCTTTAAATGCAGGAAATACTAATAACACAATAAACAAAAAAAATAATACTTGTAAACATCAAATCTTGAAATTAAATTGATGCAATTTTCACTTATGCAATTGTTGGCTTCGTAATTGCGCTCAATGTGGTTGCGGTGACGCATATTATTATAGCTGCGACATGATTATTAATAATAAAAAATTCCCGAGCAATAGAATTGAGAGATGGTTATCATTGAGTTTTTCAATTTTTTTATTTTTAATTAAAAGATTTACTCAAATATAGTCATAATAAAGATCATAGAGAAGGCACAGTTTATTTAAATTCACGCTACAACTACTGTGGGATGCTATTAAAAAGATGTTATAAAGATTTATACATCACCACTATTACAACTGCAAATGATTTCTTTATCCAACATACATGACAAACATAATTTCAAGAATAAGTTTTTTGGGCAAAATGTTCTCAATTTTATTACAAACATAAGAAAGAATCCAAGCCCACAAAAATAAAAGTTAATAAGTGTTAAAAAATGTATTAAAGATTCAACACAATTCTTTAAATTTAAGGGTTGATTAAGAAAAACTACGCGACCTAGTTCAAAGAAACTCAATGAAAGAAAACATAAAATAAACAAAGAAATTTACTTTGGTATGATGGTCATCCTCTGAATTGATTGTTTGAAAGTAAAAGAAAATAAGTTTTAAACAATGCATCAGTCCCCCTCCATTAGATCTTATTTATAAGAAAAATTGATGCATCGAAGTTAATTTTTAGTAAGTTTTATTTTTTATTTTGATTTTCTTTTCAATTCTAAATAAGTATATAAGATTGCTTATGTAAACTTTAGTTGTTAAATCTTCATTAAAAAACAATACATGTTAAATTTTATCAATAGGTAGATTTAATTTTAAATGTAGCTATATTATTTTTAAGAATCAAGGCATATTCAATGTACAATTATCTATTCTTTCAAATAACTTATAATTTTTGTTTGAAAATAAATTATTATATTCTTTTCTAAAAGTTACATTTATATTAAGTTTTTATATTTAACATTTTTTATTCAAGATAAGAATAAAAGATTAATTAGGTAAATTTTCTATGTTAAATCTTCATTAAAAAAGTATATGTAAATTTATTTTTAAATAGTACTTTAATTATTTATATGAAAAACTGCATATTCAATGTAGATTTATTTAGTCTATGAAATAATATATGTTTTTGGTTTGAAAACAAATTATTATCAACTTTTTTAAATATTTATATTTATAATTTTAAAAAATATTTATTTTATTTATGTGAAACGAGTCATATTCGATGTACAGATAACTACACTATCAAATAATATATACTTTTGATTTGAAAATAAATTATTATATATATTTTTAAATATTTATATTTATTATATGATTTTTTATTTATTTACTTTTACTTTTTTTCATCGAGGATAACAATTAAATATTAATTATGTAAACTTTCTATGTTAGACCTTCGTTATAGAAACATAATATGTAAAATATTTTTAAAACAGGTAGATTCATTTTCAAATAATACATATATTAATTATGTGAAACACAACATGTTCTATATAAAACTATGTAATCTATCAAATAATATATAATTTTTCTTTTAAAATAAATTATTATATCCATTAATAAATATTTATATTTAAAATGTTAAATAGTAGCTCTATTATTTATGTGAAACAATGCATATTCAATGTACAATTATATACCCTATCAAATAATATATATACATGTAGTTTAAAATAAATTATTAAATGCTTTTCTCAATATTTATATTTGCATTAAGATTTTATATATTCTTTTATACATTTTTAGTATAAGATAACAATAAAATATTAATTAGGTAAACTTTATAAGTTAAATTTTCATTAAAAACGTAATATGTCAAATGTTTTACAAAAGGTTCATTTATTTTTAAATAACTCATCTATTATTTACGTGAAACAAGACATATTCATTCAATGTACAATTATATACTCTATCAAATAAAAACTACTTTTGGTTTGAAAATAAATTATTATATCCTTTTTAAATATTTATATTTAGAATTTTAAATATTATCTATTTTATTTATGAAAAAAAGGAATACTCAATGAAATATTATCTACTCTATCAAATAATATATATATTTTGTTTGAAAATACATAATTATATCTTTTTCTAAATAAATGTATTTATTTATTTATTTTTGGACAATTCTAAATATTTTATAAGAATAAAAGAATAATCAAGTAATCCTTATATGTTAAATACTTTTACAACGGTGAATATATATATATATATATATATATATATATATATATATTAAAATAGTATCTATATTATGCATGTGAAACAAGGAATGTTCTATGTACAATTAGTTACTCTATCATAAAATATACACTTTTGTTTGAAAATGAATTCTAAATCATATATAAAATATTTATGATCCGAACAAGTGATTAGAATCGGAGACGACCGAAACAGTTGAAGATCCTTCGAGCAAGTTGATGTTGAGGAGGGGGTGGTGTACTTGCGAGGCACTCCGATGCTAAAGTAAGCAAATGTTTAAATAAGAGGATAGTGAATACTAGGATTTTGAGTGTAAGAAAGTGATACCTTGCCCTCAAAGATATGAGGGTTTATATAATGATGTTAGGAGGATTCTCATTGGTTGCTATATTTGGGCCGAGATATGCGGACCCGCGAATATAATCGTTCGAGCGGACTAGGTCAAGGTCGAGCGATGATGCTCGCAACTAGCCGTTATGTCGAACAAAGAGAACATAACGGGCATAACTCTTAGCGTGATAAGTCGTGAACGCCCGACGGATGTCGAACAGGGGGCATCGCGATACCCGATCTGGGAAGTTGATAGCCCCCAGTATGCCAACTGATCTTGGCAGAAATTTGTACCTCGAGGAGGTGCGACCTGGCCAACAAGTGTTCGGCCAGTCTAGAACAATTTATATTTAAAAGTTTAAGTATTGTCTATAACATTTTTGTGAAACAATGCATATTCAATGCAAAATTTTCTACTCTATCGAATAATATATTCGTTTGGTTTGAAAATAAATTATTATATCCTTTTCTAAGTATTTATGTTTATTATTTTAAAGAGAACCAATATTATTTATGTCAAACGAGACATATTCAAAGAACAATTATCAACTCTATGAAATAATCTATATACTTTTAATTTTAAAATAAATAATTATATTATTTTCTCAATATTAATATATATATATATATATATATATATATATATATATATATATATATATATATATATATATATATATATATATATATATATATATATATATATATATATATATATATATATATATATATATATATATATATATATATATATACACACACACACGTACAAGATATCAATAATTGATTAGTTAGGTAAATTTTATATGTTAAATCTCCATTAAAAATCACTTCATGTTCAATATTTTACAATAGGTAGATTTATTTTTAAATATTACTTATATTATATAAGTAAGACGAGGCATATTAAATGAATAATCATTTACTATATCAAATAATATATAGTTTTGGTTTTAAAATATTATATCATTTTCTAAATATTATTTGACCTCTTTTAATTGAAGATAGGAATAAAAGACTAATTAGGTAAACTTTAAATGTTAGATCATCTTCTAAAAATCATTATATGTTAAATATTTTAAAATATTTAGATTTACTTTTAAATAGTGCTTTATTATTTATCTGAAACAAGAGATATTCAATGTATATTTATTTACTCTATAAAATAATATATACTTTTGGTATGAATATAAATCATTATATGTTTTTCTCAATATTTATATTTCTATTAAGTTTTTATTTGTTATTTCTACATTTTATAATTAACGATAACAATAAAATTTTAATTAGGAAAACTTTTTGTGTTGAATTTTCATTAAAAAATATTATATGTTAGATATTTTAGAATAGATAGATATATTTTTAAATAATGCCTATATTATTTATGTGGAACAAGGCATACTCCACATACAATTATCTACTCTGTCAAAGAATATATATACTTTTGGTTTGAAAATAAAATAATATATCATTCTCTAAATATATTTACTTATAATTTAAATAGTATCTATATGATTTATGTTAAACTAGGTATAATGAATATACACTTATCATCAACTTTATAAAAAATATATATACTTTTGGTTTGCAAATAAATTATTATATCCTTTAATAAATATTGTATTTGTATTAAGTTTAATTTTTTTTTCTATTTTTTAATTCAAGATAAAAATAAAATTTTAACTAGGTTAACTTTTACGTTAAATCTTCAATAAAAAAAAACTTCATATGCTAAATATTTTACAATATGTAGATTAATTTTTAAGTAGTAGTGATATTGTTTATGTGATTAAGATATTTTCAATGTACAATTATCTTCTCTATCAAATAATATATATATAATATATATTTTTGGTTTGAAAATAAAGTATGCATTTCAATTCCATATAGAATGCACAATAAAAAAACTATTCTTTAAATTGGATTATGACATGATTTAATACATTAGATATAACTCAAAAGATTGACCAATGAACTCCTTTTATCATGATGAATGAAATAAAATAACTTGACATTAACTTTTCAAATGGAATCAAGTATCAAATATGCTATTGCTTTAAATTCATATTTCATTTGAGAAGTTAATATCAAGACATTGCACTTCATTTGTCATGAAATATTAAAATCATTGATTAACATTATGGAGATTTATGAATCATATCATAATTTAAATTGAGCAATGTTTTCTGCACTGTATATGTTTTATGGAGGTGGATTGTTCTGTTTACAAAGTTGTTGAATTTTATAGGTTTAACAGAGATTAATATTTATATGCATACTTGATTAATAAGTAAACGGTTTAAACAACTTTCATTGAATAATTTTTAGGTGGATAGATAATTTCGGTGAGACATCTCTAATTCATCAAGATTAGGTTAGATCTTCGGATGAACAAATAATAATTTTCTATGTGAATATATTATTTTTATTAATACTACCATTAAAGTTGCTTCTATTAGTCGGTATAAGTTGAAACACTCTTTTAAAATTCCAACTTTTAATTGAAGAAGAACGACTTTGTTTGAGTACTTGTAAGTTACTCAATAGTAAGTTGCATTGTTACTTATATACCAAAATATTTGTCTTGTACTTACTCGCATTAAGATTTATCTTGTTTTGATTCTAAGGAGGACTATATTGTTTCATAGCTAACGAGTGACTTTAACAAGAGCGATATAGGAAACAATGTTGGCAAACAAAGACATTCTTGATCCACATTTCAGACCCAGTGAAAGCGTGAGGGTTAGGGTTCATGTGTGGGTTAAAATATTAATTCCAAGACCATGTGATATAAATTATATTTTCACTCTATGTTGCACATAATAACTATGATAAACATTATTATCATGATTGATGAGACATAAGTCATAGTCATGTGCATGATAATGGAAATAAAATTACCATTATATGGTCTTAGCGGTGCTCTTAATCCACACAAGAGCTGTCTCTCTCCATAATTTTCTCATCTACGAAATGTGGATCCAGGCGCCTTTTATGCATCGACATTACCTCCTTTATGGCCTTGTGAAAGTCCTTTGTGTTACTTGTACACAATTGGGCCTTCCCTACGGAATCTAAATAAGATGTCTCTTAATAAAGGAAAGTACAAGGAAAATATTACGGTTATATAAACAACAAAACAACTTACCTTTTAGTAACTTATCAAAATTGAGTAACAAAGGCAGTCATCTTGAAATAGGAGTTGAATGTTATCAGAGTAGTCTTTCACACATAACCCACTACTATAGTATACCTTTAGATTGGTTAATTTTTTTTTTTATAGAAATGGGAGATTCACTAATGTGGGAGTTTGAATGTCCTTATTGTTTACACTTCACTCATGATCTTTATTTAACAAAACCTCTAGTGGATCCACCACATGATAATCCATAAATCTCTATTTGGATTAGGACCTCGTGTCTTCCTTGAAATTATTGTTTTCCTTGTAATCAATCCCTATTGGAGAAAAGTAAAACTAGCTTTTAGGCCAAAAGAATAGAAAAAAATAATAAAATGTATTTTGTTAGGATCATAGGTAAAAATTGAGAAACAATGGTAGATATCTCGAAATGTAAGGTGGAATTTCATCGGGTAGTCTTTCACCCAAACTTTATATGTTAAATTAAAAAGAAAACATTTTAATATTAAAGTATTAGTTCATCTTTAAGTGCAGGAAATACTAATACAATAAAATAAAAAAAAATAATACTTGTAAAATCAAATATTGAAATTAAATTGATGCAATTTTCACTTATGCGTTGTTGGCTTGTAATTGCGCTCAATGTGGATGCGGTGGCGCATGTTATAGCTGCGACATGATTATTTATAATAAAATTTTTAGAAATAGAATTGAGAGATGGTTATCATTGATTTTCAATTTTTAATTTTTAATTAAAATATTTACACAAATATAGTCATAATAAAGATCATAGAAGACACGAGTTTATTTAAATTCACGCTACAACTATTGTGGGATGCTATTAAAAGATGTTATAAAGATTTATACATCACCAGTATTACAACAGCAAATGATTTCTTTATCCAACATACATGACAAACATAATTTCAAGAACAAGTTTTTTGGGCAAAATGTTCTCAATTTTGTTACAAACATAAGAAAGAATCCAAGCCCACAAAATAAAAGTTAATAAGTGTTAAAAAATGTATTAAAGATTCAACACAATTCTTTAAATTTAAGGGTTGATTAAGAAAAACTCTACTGCGACCTAGTTCAAAGAAATTCAATGAAAGAAAACATAAAATAAACAAAGAAATTTACTTTGGTATGATGGTCACCCTCTGAATTGATTGTTTGAAAGTAAAAGAAAATAAATTTTGAACAATGCATCTGTCCACCTCCATTAGATCTTATTTATAAGAAAAATTGATGCATCGTAGTTAATTTTTAGTAAGTTTTATTTTTTATTTTGATTTTCTTTTCAATTCTAGATAAATATATAAGATTGCTTATGTAAACTTTAGTTGTTAAATCTTCATTAAAGAACAAGGCATATTATTTTTAAGAATCAAGGCATATTCAATGTACAATTATCTATTCTTTCAAATAACTTATAATTTTTGTTTGAAAATAAATTATTATATTCTTTTCTAAAAGTTACATTTATATTAAGTGTTTATATTTAACATTTTTTATTCAAGATAAGAATAAAAGATTAATTAGTTAAATTTTCTATGTTAAATCTTCATTAAAAAAGTATATGTAAATTTATTTTTAAATAGTACTTTAATTATTTATATGAAAAACTGCATATTCAATGTAGATTGATTTAGTCTATGAAATAATATATATTTTTGGTTTGAAAACAAATTATTATCAACTTTTTTAAATATTTATATTTATAATTTTAAAAAATATTTATTTTATTTATATGAAGCAGTCATATTAGATGTACGATTAACTACACTATCAAATAATATATACTTTTGGTTTGAAAATAAATTATTATATATTTTTAAATATTTATATTTATTATATTTTTTTTATTTACTTTTACTTTTTTTTTTTAATCGAGGATAACAATTAAATATTAATTATGTAAACTTTCTATATTAGACCTTCGTTATAGAAACATAATATGTAAAATATTTTTAAAACAGGTAGATTCATTTTCAAATAATACATATATTAATTATGTGAAACACAACATGTTCTATGTAAAACTATTGAATCTATCAAATAATATATAATTTTTGTTTTAAAATAAATTATTAATCCATTAATAAATATTTATATTTAAAATGTTAAATAGTAGCTCTGTTATTTATGTGAAACAATGCATATTCAATGTACAATTATATACCCTATCAAATAATATATATACATGTAGTTTAAAAATAAATTATTAAATGTTTTTCTCAATATTTATATTTGCATTAAGATTTTATATATTCTTTTATACATTTTAGTATAAGATAACAATAAAATATTAATTAGGTAAACTTTATAAGTTAAATTTTCATTAAAAAGCGTAATATGTCAAATATTTTACAAAAGGTTCATTTATTTTAAATAATTCCTCTATTATTTACGAAACAAGACATATTCAATGTACAATTATATACTCTATCAAATAAAAACTACTTTTGGTTTGAAAATAAATTATTATATCCTTTCTAAATATTTATATTTAGAATTTTAAATATTATCTATTTTATTTATGAAAAAAGGAATATTCAATGAAATATTATCTACTCTATCAAATAATATATATATATATTCTGTTTGAAAATACATAATTATATCTTTTCTAAATAAATGTATTTATTTATTTATTTTTGGACAATTCTAAATATTTTATAAGAATAAAGAATAATTTAGTAATCCTTATATGTTAAATCTTCATTATAAATACATTATATGTTAAATACTTTTACAACAGGTATATATATATATATATATATATATATATATATATATATATATATATATATATATATATATATATATATATATATATATATATATATATATATATATATAATATAAATAGTACCTATATTATGCATGTGAAACAAGGAATGTTCTATGTACAATTAGTTACTCTATCATAAAATATACACTTTTGTTTGAAAATGAATTCTAAATCATATATAAAATATTTATGATCCGAACAAGTGATCGAAATCGGAGCGATCGAAGCAGTTGAAGATCCTTGAGCAAGTTGATGTTGAGGAGGGTTGGTGTACTTGCGAGGCACTCCGATGCTAAAGTAAGCAAATGTTCAAAAAGAGGATAGTGAATATTAGGGTTTTGAGTGTAAAAGTGATGCACTCAAGATATGAGGTTTCTATAATGATGTTAGGAGGATTCTCATTGGTTGCTATATTTGGGTCGAGATATGCGGTTGCGAATATAATCGTTCGGCGGACTAGGTCAAGGTCGGCGATGATGCTCGCAACTAGCCGTTATGTCGAACAAAGAGGACATAACAAGCATAGCTCTTAGCGTGATAAGTCGTGAACTTTGCCCGACGGATGTCGACAGGGGAGCATCGCCGCGATACCCGATCTAGGAAGTTGATAGCCCCGGTATGCCAACGGATCTTGGCAGAAAGTTGTACCTCGAGGAGGTGCGACCTGGCCGACAAGTGTTCGGCCAGTCTAGAACAATTTATATTTAAAAGTTTAAGTATTGTCTATAACATTTTTGTGAAACAATGGATATTCAATGCAAAATTTTCTACTCTATCGAATAATATATTTGTTTGGTTTGAAAATAAATTATTATATCCTTTTCTAAGTATTTATGTTTATTATTTTAAAGAGAACCAATATTATTTATGTCAAACAAGACATATTCAAAGAACAATTATCAACTCTATAAAATAATATATATACTTTTAAGATCCCTCAACATCCCGTAGAGGAGGAGAACGTTGGCGAGAAGACAAACCTCGCAACACTAGAGATGTCAAGGGGCTTGTTGGTCGATTCAGCGACTACACTCCCCTCACCACCTCCAGAGAGCGCATCCTCACAGACTGCACAAACTCCGAATTCAAACAGGGTGGGGTACGCTTTCCCCGTTAGATGCCGATGAAACCAGACATGGACAAAAGCAAATACTGTCGATTCCATAGGAGTCACGGGCACGTAAATGAAGACTGCATCAATCTCAAGGATGCGATCAAGATCTTAATTCGAGGCAGGCATCTCAACAATATAAAAAGAAAAGAGTACGAAAAGAAGCTCCTTCCTCCGGAAAGGTCGAAGAAGAAAAAGCGGCGAGAACTCCTTCATGCCGGATAGTCTTGAGTGTAACCGAGCTGAAGACTTCATCTTCCCGAACATAGACATCCTCCCAACTTACTTTGCCGCCAGCCCTTGGGAGTCCTTTCCAGCGGCTATGGTCATTTCAGTGGGGGTTTTATCAAGAATACCATCGGATCAATCAAAGGGAATTTACAACCTCGTCCGACGAGCTCGACACGGCGCCACCACGGATAAAAGGGGTCAATCCAATTAACTTGCGTTCTACAAGGAAGAACTACCGGGCCCCCAATTCCAACATTCCCAGTACAGCAGGATGGCCAATTTCGACGTGAGGCATACTTGTCAACCAAGGAAGTTCGTGGACATCATGTATACCCAATTATTCAAGACCTTACAACTGAGCGAGACCCACCTAACTCCCTATCTTGGCTCGGACGCAAGGTTTCAACGGTTCGCCCAAACCATGGGGTTATTTGAGGCCGATTATTCTTGTTGGTCCGGAAGCAAGTGATCAAAGCACTTCTTATTGGTTGTTGCCCTTCCACTGATGTATCTTTGGTCGGCCCATCCTCGCGGAATTGATAGTCGTGCGATCAGTTCACTTGAAGATGAAATACTACGCCAGTAAAGTGGCAACACTACAGGACAACAGTCGGAAGATGTTTTGAAGCCTCGACAAAGGGCCTAGCCTCCATCAACCTCCTCCCTGACGGGAAAGCCACCCTCCCAGTTCTCATCAACCGAGCCTCTCCTCGGTTCGACACCATCTCGAAGTAGTCGCCTCGAGCTAGAGGATCTGAAGAAAGAAAGGCTGGCAATGATCAGGAAGAGCAATCCGACCATGAGACCTCTAGATCTCCGTCAAATCAGCGTCGGCCCGATCCCGGATGGGGAGTTCGAACTTGTTCCTCTAGGCGCGATCTGGCAAAGTGTAAAGATCGGTGCGGGACCTCCCCATGTTAGCCCGCAGCAAACAAGCATGCCTCAAAGATAACGCCCGAACTTTCTTCGCTTGGAGCACCCATTTGCCCGGACTTGACCCTAAGGTGCTTTGCCCTCATCTCGCTATCGATTCGACCCTTAAGGCGGTACAAGACATGGCGTAGTCCCGGAGAAAGAACATCGGCATTGAGACCTCTTAGGGAAAATTTTGTAACAAAAGCCCAATACACTACATGGTACATCCAACCCTATGTTAGTCAAGAAAAGTAATGGAAAATGGTGAATGCATAGATTATTCGATCTTAATAAGGCATGTCCTAAGGATGCCTATCCTTTGCCCAATCATCGACATGATAAACCAAATCGACCGGTTTCAAATTATTATCATTCATGGGCGCCTATTCGGGTTACAATCAAATTCCCATGGCAATGAAATCTATCGACCTTCATGACCGAATCGGGCAATTATCATTCACGTGATGCCTTCATCCCAAAACGCCAATATAACATACTGAATGATGAACAAGGTTTCAAAAATCGGGGATATGCTCGATATATATGGACGATATGATCGTAAATCCCAAGAAGAAGTCGATCATGCCCGCACCTCGAATGGTGTTCGATCGAGCAGTGTCAAAATGATTCAACCGAAAAATGCACCTTTGAGTCAAGCGGAAGTTCCCGGTTTCTACCACGGCGTGGAATCGAGGCCAACCCCGACAAATGTCGGGCGTTCTCGAAATTTCCCACCCCGAAGTCCAAGAAATCAATCCAAATCCTCAACGGGATGCTAACCTCTCTAGCCCGATTCGTTGCAAAATCAGCCCAACACGCTCTTCCCTTCTTCAAACTCTTAAGAAAGGAGGTCGCGTTCGAATGGTCGGAGGAGTGCGAGTAAGCCCTAAACCATCTAAAGCTAATGCTGTCACGACCGCCCGTGTTGTCACGACCGGGCAAAGGGGAAACCTTATACTTATACCTGGCCGTGACAACCGAGTTCATTAGCGCTAGAGACACAAGAGGGAAAAAGCCCAGTCACTTCACGAGCAAAGCCCTAGAGGGTCCAGAACTAAGATACCAGCAAATTGAAAAAATTGCCCTACGCTCAACCGCAGGGAGACTACGATATTACTTTTTGGTCTGGTAGTCGTCAAACAGATCGACCATCAAGCAACTACTAGAGTCGATAAATATGGCGGTAGGATGCTCAGATGGTCTTTAAATATAAATTAGACATCGTCGAGCAGGAAGTCCCTTAAAGCACAAGTCCTAGAGACTTTGTGGCGTATGATTCCAACATCTCGGAAGGAAGCGATCATTGGACCATCTATGTTGTGATGCTTCTAGTTTATGGAAGTGGGCGGTATGATCCAGAAGCGAGAAGGAATCATCATGAGAGGTTTCCTCGCCCTCTCCTTTCCCTCGTCAAACAATCAGCTGAATGGGAAACCCTCATGGGTCTCGACTAGCCAAGATATGGGGCAGTGTCACGGCGGTTCGCAACCGTAGCCTCTCGGTTTGAGGAGAATATCAAGTAAAGAACAATCAGCCGAGTATTGGACCCTCGTCCAAGATCACCTAAAAGTTCACCTCGATAGACACACAAGACATCCCTGGAAAACAATGCCCATGCAAGCTAGCTGATCGATGAGGCCAAGGAGCTCGTCGATGTCAAGAGATACTCCCCCGACCCGAGCATAGACAAAGGTCTTCGGTCCTGGCATCTTAAGCATCGAGGAGCTTCTTGGATGGCGCCCGTGTACAAATATCTGGTGAAGGGACTATTCAAAGCGAT
>CM038793.1:285730487-285852312 GCA_021764765.1 Vicia sativa | reverse complement strand
ATAAATAAAAAGCATATAATAAATATAAATATTTAAAAAATTTATAATATTTTATTTTCAAACCAAAAGTATATATTATTTGATAGTGTGATTACTTTGTACGCCGAATATGAGCTAGTTTCACATAAAATAAAATAAATACTTTTAATTATAAAATATAAATATTTAAAAAATGATAATAATTTGTTTTTCAAACCAAAAATATATATTATTTCATAAGACTAAATAAATCTCCATTGAATACCAAGTTTTTCATATAAATAATTAAAGTACTATTTAAAAATAAATTTACATATACTTTTTTTAATGAAGATTTAACATAGAAAATTTACCTAATTAATCTTTTATCCTTATCTTGAATAAAAAATGTTAAATATAAAAACTTGATATAAATGTAACTTTTAGAAAAGAATATAATAATTTATTTTCAAACAAAAATTATAAGTTATTTGAAAGAATAGATAATTGTACATTGAATATGCCTTGATTCTTAAAAATAATATAGCTACATTTAATTTAATCTACCTATTGATAAAATTTAACATGTATTGTTTTTTAATGATTTAACAACTAAAGTTTACATAAGCAATCTTATATACTATCTAGAATTGAAAAGAAAATCAAAATAAAAAATAAAACTTACTAAAAATTAACTACGATGCATCAATTTTTCTTATAAATAAGATCTAATGGAGGGGGACTGATGCATTGTTCAAAACTTATTTTCTTTTACTTTCAAACAATCAATTCAGAGGATGACCATCATATCAAAGTAAATTTCTTTGTTTATTTTATGTTTTCTTTCATTGAATTTCTTTGAACTAGGTCGAGAGTTTTCTTAATCAACCCTTAAATTTAAAAATTCGTTGAATCTTTAATACATTTTTAACACTTGTTAACTTTTATTTTTGTGGGCTTGGATTCTTTCTTATGTTTGTAAAAAATTGAGAACATTT
This sequence comes from Vicia sativa, assembly GCA_021764765.1. Lineage (NCBI taxonomy): Eukaryota > Viridiplantae > Streptophyta > Magnoliopsida > Fabales > Fabaceae > Vicia > Vicia sativa. The sequence goes on along the minus strand of CM038793.1, from coordinate 285,851,356 downwards.
TGCCCAAAAACTTGTTCTTGAAATTATGTTTGTCATGTATGATGGATAAAGAAATCATTTGCAGTTATGTATCTTGTGATGTATAAATCTTTATAACATCTTTTAATAGCATCCCCAGTGGTTGTAGCGTGAATTTAAATAAGCGGTGCCTTCTCTATGATCTTTATAATGACTATATTTGTGTAAATATTTTAATTAAAAATTAAAAATTGAAAACATCAATGATAACCATCTCTCAATTCTATTTCTCGGAAATTTTTATTATTAATAATCATGTATGCTATAACAATATCGTCACCGCATCCACATTAGTGCAATTCTGAAGCCAACAAGCGCATAAGTGAAAATTGCATCAATTTAATTTCAATATTTGATTTTACAAGTATTATTTTTTCTTTATTGTGTTATTAGTATTTCCTGCATAAAGATGAACTAATACTTTAATATTAAAATGTTTTCTTTTAATTTAACATATAAAGTTTGGGTGAAAGACTACTCGATGAAATTCCACCTTACATTTGAGATATCTACCATTGTTTCTCAATTTTACCTATGATCCTAACAAAATACATTTTATTATTTTTTTTATTCTTTTGGCCTAAAAGCTAGTTTTACTTTTCTCCAATAGGGATTGATTACAAGGAAAACAATAATTTCAAGGAAGACACGAGGTCCTAATCCAAATAGAGATTTATGGATTATCATGTGGTGGATCCACTAGAGGTTTCGTTAAATAAAGATCATGAGTGAAGTGTAAACAATAAGGACATTCAAACTCCCACATTAGTGAATCTCCCATTTCTATAAAAAATTAACCACTCTAAAGGTATACTATAGTAGTGGGTTATGTGTGAAAGACTACTCGATAACATTTCAACTCCTATTTCAAGATATTGCCTTTGTTACTCAATTTTGATAAGTTACTAAAAGGTAAGTTGTTTTGTTGTTTATATAACCGTAATATTTTCCTTGTACTTTCCTTTATTAAGAGACATCTTATTTAGGTTCCGTAGGGAAGGCCCAATTGTACACAAGTAAACACGTGACTTTCACAAGGCCATAAAGGAGGTAATGTCGGACAAAAGCGATCTGATGCACATTTGAGAGATGAGAAAATTATGGAGAGAGACAGTTCTTGTGTGGATTAAGAGTACTACCGCTAAGACCATGTAATGGTAATTTTATTTCCATTACTGTTGCACATGACTATGACTTATGTCTATCAATCATGATAATAATGTTTATCATAGTTATTATGTGCAACATAGAGTGAAAATATAATTTATATCACATGGTCTTGGAATTAATATTTTAACCCACACATGAACCTAACCCTCGTTTCACTTGGGTCCGAAATGTGGATCAAGAATGTCTTTGTTTGCCAACATTGTTTCCTATATCGTCTTGTTAAAGTCACTCTGTTAGCTATGAAACAATATAGTCCTCCTTAGAATCAAAACAAGATAAATCTTAATGAGTAAGTACAAGACAAATATTTTGGTATATAAGTAACAATGCAACTTACTATTGAGTAACTTACAAGTACTCGAAACAAAGTCGTTCTTCTTCATTAAAAGTTGGAATTTTAAAGAGTGTTTCAACTTCCGACTAATAGAAGCGACTTTAATGGTGGTATTAATAAAAATAATATATTCACATAGAAAAATTATTATTTGTTCATCGAAGATCTAACCTAATCTTGATGAATTAGAGATGTCTCAAATTATCTATCCACCTTGAAAATTATTCAATGTAAGTTGTTTAAACCGTTTACTTATTAATCAAGTATGCATATAAATATTAATCTCTTTAAAACTATAAAATTCAACAACTTTGTAAACAGAACAGTCCACCTCCATAAAACATATACAGTGCAGAAAACATTGCTCAATTTAAATTATGATATGATTCATAAATCTCCATAATGTTAATCAATGATTTCAATATTTCATGACAAATGAAGTGCAATGTCTTGATATTAACTTCTCAAATGAAATATGAATTTAAAGCAATAGCATATTTGATACTTGATTCCATTTAAAGGTTAATGTCAAGTTATTTTATTTCATTCATCATGATAAAAGGAGTCCATTGGTCAATCTTTTGAGTTATATCTAATGTATTAAATCATGTCATAATCCAATTTAAAGAATAGTTTTTTATTGTGCATTCTATATGGAATCGGAGAGTTCTGCTTACCTTCGACAATAATTGAATTTGAAATGCATACTTTATTTTCAAACCAAAAATATATATATATATATATATATATATATATATATATATATATATAGATAGAGAGGATAATTGTACATTGAAAATATCTTAATCACATAAACAATATCACTACTACTTAAAAATTAATCTACATATTGTAAAATATTTAGCATATAAAGTTTTTTATTGAAGATTTAACGTAAAAGTTAACCTAGTTAAAATTTTATTTTATCTTGAATTAAAAATAGAAAAAAAAATTAAACTTAATACAAATGCAATATTTATTAAAGGATATAATAATTTATTTGCAAACCAAAAGTATATATATTTTTATAAAGTTGATGATAAGTGTATATTCATTATACCTTGTTTAACATAAATAATATAGATACTATTTAAATTATAAGTAAATAAATATATTTAGAGAATGATATATTATTTTATTTTCAAACCAAAAGTATATATATTCTTTGACAGAGTAGATAATTGTATGTGAGTATGCCTTGTTCCACATAAATAATATAGGCATTATTTAAAATATATCTATCTATTCTAAAATATTTAACATATAATATTTTTTAATGAAAATTCAACACAAAAGTTTCCTAATTAAAATTTTATTGTTATCGTTAATTAAAAATGTAGAAATAACAAATAAAAACTTAATAGAAATATAAATATTGAGAAAACATATAATGATTTATATTCATACCAAAAGTATATATTATTTTATAGAGTAAATAAACATACATTGAATATCTCTTGTTTCAGATAAATAATAAAGCACTATTTAAAAGTAAATCTACATATTTTAAAATATTTAACATATAATGATTTTTAAAGAAGATCTAACATTTAAAGTTTACCTAATTAGTCTTTTATTCCTATCTTCAATTAAAAGAGGTCAAATAATATTTAGAAAATGATATAATATTTTAAAACCAAAACTATATATTATTTGATATAGTAGATGATTATTCATTTAATATGCCTCGTCTTACTTATATAATATAAGTAATATTTAAAATAAATCTACCTATTGTAAAATATTTAACATGTAGTGATTTTTAATGGAATTTAACATATAAAATTTACCTAAGTAATCAATTATTGATATCTTGTACAAATTAATATACATATATATATATATATATATATATATATATATATATATATATATATATATATATATATTGAGAAAATAATATAATTATTTATTTTAAAATAAAAAGTATATATATTGTTTTATAGAGTTGATAATTGTTCTTTGAATATGTCTTGTTTGACATAAATAATATTGGTTCTCTTTAAAATAATAAACATAAATACTTAGAAAAGGATATAATAATTTATTTTCAAACCAAACGAATATATTATTCGATAGAGTAGAAAATTTTGCATTGAATATGCATTGTTTCACAAAATGTTATAGACAATACTTAAACTTTTAAAATAAATTGTTCTAGTCGCCGAACACTTTTCGGTCGCACCTCCTCGAGGTACAACTTTCGCCAAGATCCGTTGGCATCTTGGGGCTATCAACTTCCCGGATCGGGTATCGTGCGATGCCCTGTTCGACATCCGTCGGGCGGTTCCGACTTATCACGCTAAGAGCTATGCGTTATGTCCTCTTTGTTCGACATAACGGCTAGTTCGAGCATCATCGCTCGACCTTGACCTAGTCCGCTCGAGCGATTATATTCGGCGGGTCCGCATATCTCGACCAAATATAGCAACCAATGAGAATCCTCCTAACATCATTATATAAACCCTCATATCTTTGAGTGCAAGGTATCACTTTCTTACACTCAAAACCCTAATATTCACTATCCTCTTTTTGAACATTTGCTTACTTTAGCATCGGTGCCTGCAGTACACCTCCTCAACATCAACTTGCTCGAAGGATCTTCAATTGTTTGATCGTCTCGATTCGATCACTAGTTCGGATCATAAATATTTTATATATGATTTAGAATTCATTTTCAAACAAAAGTGTATATTTTATGATAGAGTAACTAATTGTACATAGAACATTCCTTGTTTCACATGCATAATATAGGTACTATTTATATATATATATATATATATATATATATATATATATATATATATATATATATATATATATATATATATATATATAGTATTTAACATATAATGTATTTATAATGCTTAATATATTACTTTTATTCTTATATTCTTATAAAATATTTAGAATTGTCAAAAAAAAATAAATAAATACATTTATTTAGAAAAGATATAATTATGTATTTTCAAACAAAATATATATATTATCGATAGAGTAGATAATATTTCATGGAATATTCCTTTTTTCATAAATAAAATAGATAATATTTAAAATTCTAAATATAAATATTTAGAAAGGATATAATAATTTATTTTCAAACCAAAAGTAGTTTTTATTTGATAGAGTATATAATTGTACATTGAATATGTCTTGTTTCACGTAAATAATAGAGGAATTATTTAAAATAAATGAACCTTTTGTAAAATATCGACATATTACGTTTTAATGAAAATTTAACTTATAAAGTTTACCTAATTAATATTTTATTGTTATCTTATACTAAAATGTATAAAAGAATATATAAAATCTCAATGCAAATATAAATATTGAGAAAAGCATTTAATAATTTATTTTTAAACTACATGTATATATATTATTTGATAGGGTATATAATTGTACATTGAATATGCATTGTTTCACATAAATAACAGAGCTACTATTTAACATTTTAAATATAAATATTTATTAATGGATATAATAATTTATTTTAAAACAAAATTATATATTATTTGATAGATTACATAGTTTTACATAGAACATGTTGTGTTTCACATAATTAATATATGTATTATTTGAAAATGAATCTACCTGTTTTAAAATATTTTACATATTATGTTTCTATAACGAAGGTCTAACATAGAAAGTTTACATAATTAATATTTAATTGTTATCCTCGATTAAAAAAGTAAAAGTAAATAAATAAAAAGCATATAATAAATATAAATATTTAAAAAAATATATAATAATTTTATTTTCAAACCAAAAGTATATATTATTTGATAGTGTAGTTAACTGTACATCGAATATGACTCGTTTCACATAAATAAAATAAATATTTTTAAAATTATAAATATAAATATTTAAAAAGTTGATAATAATTTGTTTTCAAACCAAAAATATATATTATTTCATAGACTAAATAAATCTACATTGAATATGCAGTTTTCATATAAATAATTAAAGTACTATTTAAAAATAAATTTACATATACTTTTTAATGAAGATTTAACATAGAAAATTTACCTAATTAATCTTTTATTCTTATCTTGAATAAAAATGTTAAATATAAAACTTGATATAAATGTAACTTTTAGAAAAGAATATAATAATTTATTTTCAAACAAAATTATAAGTTATTTGAAAGAATAGATAATTGTACATTGAATATGCCTTGATTCTTAAAAATAATATAGCTACATTTAAAATTTAATCTACCTATTGATAAAATTTAACATGTATTGTTTTTAATGAAGATTTAACAACTAAAGTTTACATAAGCAATCTTATATACTTATCTAGAATTGAAAAGAAAATCAAAATAAAAATAAAACTTACTAAAATTAACTACGATGCATCAATTTTTCTTATAAATAAGATCTAATGGAGGGACTGATGCATTGTTCAAAACTTATTTTCTTTTACTTTCAAACAATCAATTCAGAGGATGACCATCATATCAAAGTAAATTTCTTTGTTTATTTTATGTTTTCTTTCATTGAATTTCTTTGAACTAGGTCGTGCGAGTTTTTCTTAATCAACCCTTAAATTTAAAGAATTGCGTTGAATCTTTAATACATTTTTAACACTTGTTAACTTTTATTTTTGTGGGCTTGGATTCTTTCTTATGTTTGTAAAAAATTGAGAACATTTTGCCCAAAAACTTGTTCTTGAAATTATGTTTGTCATGTATGATGGATAAACAAATCATTTGCATTATATCTGGTGATGTATAAATCTTTATAACATCTTTTAATAGCATCCCCATGGTTGTAGCGTGAATTTAAATAAGCGGTGCCTTCTCTATGATCTTTATAATGACTATATTTGTGTAAATATTTTAATTAAAATTAAAAATTGAAAACATCAATGATAACCATCTCTCAATTCTATTTCTCGAAATTTTTATTATTAATAATCATGTCATGACTATAACAATATCGTCACCGCATCCACATTATAATTCTGAAGCCAACAATGCATAAGTGAAAATTGCATCAATTTAATTTCAATATTTGATTTTACAAGTATTATTTTTTCTTTATTGTGTTATTAGTATTTCCTGCAAAAGATGAACTAATACTTTAATATTAAAATGTTTTCTTTTAATTTAACATATAAAGTTTGGGTGAAAGACTACTCGATGAAATTCCACCTTACATTTCGAGATATCTACCATTGTTTCTCAATTTTTACCTATGATCCTAACAAAATACATTTTATTATTTTTATTATTCTTTAGGCCTAAAAGCTAGTTTTACTTTTCTCCATAGGGATTGATTACAAGGAAAACAATAATTTCAAGGAAGACACGAGGTCCTAATCCAAATAGAGATTTATGGATTATCATGTGGTGGATCCACTAGAGGTTTCGTTAAATAAAGATCATGAGTGAAGTGTAAACAATAAGGACATTCAAACTCCCACATTAGTGAATCTCCCATTTCTATAAAAAAATTAACCACTCTAAAGGTATACTATAGTAGTGGGTTATGTGTGAAAGACTACTCGATAACATTTCAACTCCTATTTCAAGATGATGCCTTTGTTACTCAATTTTGATAAGTTACTAAAAGGTAAGTTGTTTTGTTGTTTATATAACCGTAATATTTTCCTTGTACTTTCCTTTATTAAGAGACATCTTATTTAGGTTCCGTAGGAAGGCCCAATTGTACACAAGTAAACACGGTGACTTTCACAAGGCCATAAAGGAGGTAATGTCGACAAACAAAGGCGATGGATGCACATTTCGAGATGAGAAAATTATGGAGAGAGCAGTTCTTGTGTGGATTAAGAGTACTACGCTAAGACCATGTAATGGTAATTTTATTTCCATTCTTGTTGCACATGACTATGACTTATGTCATCAATCATGATAATAATGTTTATCATAGTTATTATGTGCAACATAGAGTGAAAATATAATTTATATCACATGGTCTTGGAATTAATATTTTAACCCACATGAACCCTAACCTCTACGTTTCACTTGGTCGAAATGTGGATCAAGAATGTCTTTGTTTGCCAACATTGTTTCCTATATCGTCTTGTTAAAGTCACTCTGTTAGCTATGAAACAATATAGTCCTCCTTAGAATCAAAACAAGATAAATCTTAATGCGAGTAAGTACAAGACAAATATTTTGGTATATAAGTAACAATGCAACTTACTATTGAGTAACTTACAAGTACTCGAAACAAAGTCGTTCTTCTTCAATTAAAAGTTGGAATTTTAAAAGAGTGTTTCAACTTCGACTAATAGAAGCGACTTTAATGGTGGTATTAATAAAAATAATATATTCACATAGAAAAATTATTATTTGTTCATCGAAGATCTAACCTAATCTTGATGAATTAGAGATGTCTCTGAAATTATCTATCCACCTTGAAAAATTATTCAATGTAAGTTGTTTAAACCGTTTACTTATTAATCAAGTATGCATATAAATATTAATCTCTGTTAAAACTATAAAATTCAACAACTTTGTAAACAGAACAGTCCACCTCCATAAAACATATACAGTGCAGAAAACATTGCTCAATTTAAATTATGATATGATTCATAAATCTCCATAATGCTAATCAATGATTTCAATATTTCATGACAAATGAAGTGCAATGTCTTGATATTAACTTCTCAAATGAAATATGAATTTAAAGCAATAGCATATTTGATACTTGATTCCATTTAAAAGGTTAATGTCAAGTTATTTTATTTCATTCATCATGATAAAAGGAGTCCATTGGTCAATCTTTTGAGTTATATCTAATGTATTAAATCATGTCATAATCCAATTTAAAGAATAGTTTTTTTATTGTGCATTCTATATGGAATCGGAGAGTTCTGCTTACCTTCGACAATAATTGAATTTGAAATGCATACTTTATTTTCAAACCAAAAATATATATTATATATATATATATATATATATATTATTTGATAGAGAGGATAATTGTACATTGAAAATATCTTAATCACATAAACAATATCACTACTACTTAAAAATTAATCTACATATTGTAAAATATTTAGCATATAAAGTTTTTTTTATTGAAGATTTAACGTAAAAGTTAACCTAGTTAAAATTTTATTTTTATCTTGAATTAAAAAATAGAAAAAAAAAATTAAACTTAATACAAATGCAATATTTATTAAAGGATATAATAATTTATTTGCAAACCAAAAGTATATATATATTTTATAAAGTTGATGATAAGTGTATATTCATTATACGTTGTTTAACATAAATAATATAGATACTATTTAAATTATAAGTAAATAAATATATTTAGAGAATGATATATTATTTTATTTTCAAACCAAAAGTATATATATTCTTTGACAGAGTAGATAATTGTATGTGGAGTATGCCTTGTTCCACATAAATAATATAGGCATTATTTAAAATATATCTATCTATTCTAAAATATTTAACATATAATATTTTTAATGAAAATTCAACACAAAAGTTTCCCTAATTAAAATTTTATTGTTATCGTTAATTAAAAATGTAGAAATAACAAATAAAACTTAATAGAAATATAAATATTGAGAAAAACATATAATGATTTATATTCATACCAAAAGTATATATTATTTTATAGAGTAAATAAACATACATTGAATATCTCTTGTTTCAGATAAATAATAAAGCACTATTTAAAAGTAAATCTACATATTTTAAAATATTTAACATATAATGATTTTTAAAGAAGATCTAACATTTAAAGTTTACCTAATTAGTCTTTTATTCCTATCTTCAATTAAAGAGGTCAAATAATATTTAGAAAATGATATAATATTTTAAAACCAAAACTATATATTATTTGATATAGTAGATGATTATTCATTTAATATGCCTCGTCTTACTTATATAATATAAGTAATATTTAAAATAAATCTACCTATTGTAAAATATTTAACATGTAGTGATTTTTAATGGAGATTTAACATATAAAATTTACCTAAGTAATCAATTATTGATATCTTGTACAAATTAATATACATATATATATATATATATATATATATATATATATATATATATATATATATATATATATATATATATTGAAAATAATATAATTATTTATTTTAAAATAAAAAGTATATATATTGTTTTATAGAGTTGATAATTGTTCTTTGAATATGTCTTGTTTGACATAAATAATATTGGTTCTCTTTAAAATAATAAACATAAATACTTAGAAAAGGATATAATAATTTATTTTCAAACCAAGCGAATATATTATTCGATAGAGTAGAAAATTTTGCATTGAATATGCATTGTTTCACAAAATGTTATAGACAATACTTAAACTTTTAAAAATAAATTGTTCTAGGGCGAACACTTTTCGGCGGTCGCCTCCTCGGTACAACTTTCGCCAAGATCCGTTGGCATCTTGGGCTATCAACTTCCCGGATCGGGTATCGTGCGATGCCCTGTGACATCCGTCAGGCGGTTCCTGACTTATCACGCTAAGAGTTATTCTGTTATGTCCTCTTTGTTCGACATAACGGCTAGTTCTGACATCATCGCTCGACCTTGACCTAGTCCGCTCGAACGATTATATTCGCGGGTCCGCATATCTCGACCCAAATATAGCAATCAATGAGAATCCTCCTAACATCATTATATAAATTCTCATATCTTTGAGTGCAAGGTATCACTTTCTTACACTCAAAACCCTAATATTCACTATCCTCTTTTTGAACATTTGCTTACTTTAGCATCGGAGTGCCATAAGTACACCACCCCTCCTCAACATCAACTTGCTCGAAGGATCTTCAACTGATCGTCTCCGATTCGATCACTAGTTCGGATCATAAATATTTTATATATGATTTAGAATTCATTTTCAAACAAAAGTGTATATTTTATGATAGAGTAACTAATTGTACATAGAACATTCCTTGTTTCACATGCATAATATAGGTACTATTTAAATATATATATATATATATATATATATATATATATATATATATATATATATATATATATATATATATATATATATATATATATATATATATATATATATATATATATATATATATATATATATATATATATATATCTACATTATAAAAGTATTTAACATATAATGTATTTATAATGAAGACTTAACATATAAGGATTACTTAATTATTCTTTTATTCTTATAAAATATTTAGAATTGTCCAAAAAAAATAAATAAATACATTTATTTAGAAAAGATATAATTATGTATTTTCAAACAAAATATATATATTATCGATAGAGTAGATAATATTTCATGGAATATTCCTTTTTTCATAAATAAAATAGATAATATTTAAAATTCTAAATATAAATATTTAGAAAGGATATAATAAGTTATTTTCAAACCAAAAGTAGTTTTATTTGATAGAGTATATAATTGTACATTGAATATGTCTTGTTTCACGTAAATAATAGAGGAATTATTTAAAAATAAATGAACCTTTTGTAAAATATCGACATATTACGTTTTAATGAAAATTTAACTTATAAAGTTTACCTAATTAATATTTTATTGTTATCTTATACTAAAAATGTATAAAAGAATATATAAAATCTCAATGCAAATATAAATATTGAGAAAAGCATTTAATAATTTATTTTTAAACTACATGTATATATATTATTTGATAGGGAATATAATTGTACATTGAATATGCATTGTTTCACATAAATAACAGAGCTACTATTTAACATTTTAAATATAAATATTTATTAATGGATATAATAATTTATTTTAAAACAAAAATTATATATTATTTGATAGATTACATAGTTTTACATAGAACATGTTGTGTTTCACATAATTAATATATGTATTATTTGAAAATGAATCTACCTGTTTTAAAAATATTTTACATATGATGTTTCTATAACGAAGGTCTAACATAGGAAGTTTACATAATTAATATTTAATTGTTATCCTCGATTAAAAAAAGTAAAAGTAAATAAATAAAAAAGCATATAATAAATATAAATATTTTAAAAAATTTATAATAATTTTATTTTCAAACCAAAAGTATATATTATTTGATAGTGTAGTTAACTGTACATCGAATATGACTCGTTTCACATAAATAAAATAAATATTTTTTAAAATTATAAATATAAATATTTAAAAAAGTTGATAATAATTTGTTTTCAAACCAAAAATATATATTATTTTATAGACTAAATAAATCTCCATTGAATATGCAGTTTTTCATATAAATAATTAAAGTACTATTTAAAAATAAATTTACATATACTTTTTTAATGAAGATTTAACATAGAAAATTTACCTAATTAATCTTTTATCCTTATCTTGAATAAAAAATGTTAAATATAAAAACTTGATATAAATGTAACTTTTAGAAAAGAATATAATAATTTATTTTCAAACAAAATTATAAGTTATTTGAAAGAATAGATAATTGTACATTGAATATGCCTTGATTCTTAAAAATAATATAGCTACATTTAAAATTTAATCTACCTATTGATAAAATTTAACATGTATTGTTTTTTAATGAAGATTTAACAACTAAAGTTTACATAAGCAATCTTATATACTTATCTAGAATTGAAAAGAAAATCAAAATAAAAATAAAACTTACTAAAATTAACTACGATGCATCAATTTTTCTTATAAATAAGATCTAATGGAGGGACTGATGCATTGTTCAAAACTTATTTTCTTTTACTTTCAAACAATCAATTCAGAGGATGACCATCATACAAAGTAAATTTCTTTGTTTATTTTATGTTTTCTTTCATTGAATTTCTTTGAACTAGGTCGTGCGAGTTTTTCTTAATCAACCCTTAAATTTAAAGAATTGCGTTGAATCTTTAATACATTTTTAACACTTGTTAACTTTTATTTTGTGGGCTTGGATTCTTTCTTATGTTTGTAAAAAATTGAGAACATTTTGCCCAAAAACTTGTTCTTGAAATTATGTTTGTCATGTATGATGGATAAACAAATCATTTGCGGTTGTAATCTGGTGATGTATAAATCTTTATAACATCTTTTAATAGCATCCCATGGTTGTAGCGTGAATTTAAATAAGCGGTGCCTTCTCTATGATCTTTATAATGACTATATTTGTGTAAATATTTTAATTAAAAATTAAAAATTGAAAACATCAATGATAACCATCTCTCAATTCTATTTCTAAAATTTTATTATTAATAATCATGCATGACTATAACAATATCGTCACATCCACATTGAGCAAATTCTGAAGCCAACAACTGCATAAGTGAAAATTGCATCAATTTAATTTCAATATTTGATTTTTACAAGTATTATTTTTTCTTTATTGTGTTATTAGTATTTCCTGCACTAAAGATGAACTAATACTTTAATATTAAAATGTTTTGTTTTTAATTTAACATATAAAGTTTGGGTGAAAGACTACTCCGATGAAATTCCACCTTACATTTCGAGATATCTACCATTGTTTCTCAATTTTACCTATGATCCTAACAAAATACATTTTATTATTTTTTTATTCTTTAGGCCTAAAAGCTAGTTTTACTTTTCTCCATAGGGATTGATTACAAGGAAAACAATAATTTCAAGGAAGACACGAGGTCCTAATCCAAATAGAGATTTATGGATTATCATGTGGTGGATCCACTAGAGGTTTCGTTAAATAAAGATCATGAGTGAAGTGTAAACAATAAGGACATTCAAACTCCCACATTAGTGAATCTCCCATTTCTATAAAAAAAAAATTAACCACTCTAAAGGTATACTATAGTAGTGGGTTATGTGTGAAAGACTACTCTGATAACATTTCAACTCCTATTTCAAGATGACTGCCTTTGTTACTCAATTTTGATAAGTTACTAAAAGGTAAGTTGTTTTGTTGTTTATATAACCGTAATATTTTCCTTGTACTTTCCTTTATTAAGAGACATCTTATTTAGGTTCCGTAGGGAAGGCCCAATTGTACACAAGTAAACACAGTGACTTTCACAAGGCCATAAAGGAGGTAATGTCGACAAACAAAGGCAGTCTGGATGCACATTTCAGAGATGAGAAAATTATGGAGAGAGACAGTTCTTGTGTGGATTAAGAGTACTACCGCTAAGACCATGTAATGGTAATTTTATTTCCATTCTTTGCACATGACTATGACTTATGTCATCAATCATGATAATAATGTTTATCATAGTTATTATGTGCAACATAGAGTGAAAATATAATTTACATCACATGGTCTTGGAATTAATATTTTAACCCACATGAACCCTAACCCTCGTTTCACTTGGGTGCGAAATGTGGATCAAGAATGTCTTTGTTTGCCAACATTGTTTCCTATATCGTCTTGTTAAAGTCACTCTGTGCTATGAAACAATATAGTCCTCCTTAGAATCAAAACAAGATAAATCTTAATGCGGTAAGTACAAGACAAATATTTTGGTATATAAGTAACAATGCAACTTACTATTGAGTAACTTACAAGTACTCGAAACAAAGTCGTTCTTCTTCGATTAAAAGTTGGAATTTTAAAAGTGTTTCAACTTGACTAATAGAAGCGACTTTAATGGTGGTATTAATAAAAATAATATATTCACATAGAAAAATTATTTGTTCATCGAAGATCTAACCTAATCTTGATGAATTAGAGATGTCTCTGAAATTATCTATCCACCTTGAAAAATTATTCAATGTAAGTTGTTTAAACCGTTTACTTATTAATCAAGTATGCATATAAATATTAATCTCTGTTAAAACTATAAAATTCAACAACTTTGTAAACAGAACAGTCCACCTCCATAAAACATATACAGTGCAGAAAACATTGCTCAATTTAAATTATGATATGATTCATAAATCTCCATAATGTTAATCAATGATTTCAATATTTCATGACAAATGAAGTGCAATGTCTTGATATTAACTTCTCAAATGAAATATGAATTTAAAGCAATAGCATATTTGATACTTGATTCCATTTAAAAGGTTAATGTCAAGTTATTTTATTTCATTCATCATGATAAAAGGAGTCCATTGGTCAATCTTTTGAGTTATATCTAATGTATTAAATCATGTCATAATCCAATTTAAAGAATAGTTTTTTTATTGTGCATTCTATATGGAATCGGAGAGTTCTGCTTACCTTCGACAATAATTGAATTTGAAATGCATACTTTATTTTCAAACCAAAAATATATATTATATATATATATATATATATATTATTTGATAGAGAGGATAATTGTACATTGAAAATATCTTAATCACATAAACAATATCACTACTACTTAAAAATTAATCTACATATTGTAAAATATTTAGCATATAAAGTTTTTTATTGAAGATTTAACGTAAAAGTTAACCTAGTTAAAATTTTATTTTTATCTTGAATTAAAAATAGAAAAAAAATTAAACTTAATACAAATGCAATATTTATTAAAGGATATAATAATTTATTTGCAAACCAAAAGTATATATATATTTATAAAGTTGATGATAAGTGTATATTCATTATACGTTGTTTAACATAAATAATATAGATACTATTTAAATTATAAGTAAATAAATATATTTAGAGAATGATATATTATTTTATTTTCAAACCAAAAGTATATATATTCTTTGACAGAGTAGATAATTGTATGTGGAGTATGCCTTGTTCCACATAAATAATATAGGCATTATTTAAAATATATCTATCTATTCTAAAATATTTAACATATAATATTTTTAATGAAAATTCAACACAAAAGTTTCCCTAATTAAAATTTTATTGTTATCGTTAATTAAAAATGTAGAAATAACAAATAAAAACTTAATAGAAATATAAATATTGAGAAAAACATATAATGATTTATATTCATACCAAAAGTATATATTATTTTATAGAGTAAATAAACATACATTGAATATCTCTTGTTTCAGATAAATAATAAAGCACTATTTAAAAGTAAATCTACATATTTTAAAATATTTAACATATAATGATTTTTTAAAGAAGATCTAACATTTAAAGTTTACCTAATTAGTCTTTTATTCCTATCTTCAATTAAAAGAGGTCAAATAATATTTAGAAAATGATATAATATTTTAAAACCAAAACTATATATTATTTGATATAGTAGATGATTATTCATTTAATATGCCTCGTCTTACGTATATAATATAAGTAATATTTAAAAATAAATCTACCTATTGTAAAATATTTAACATGTAGTGATTTTAATGGAGATTTAACATATAAAATTTACCTAAGTAATCAATTATTGATATCTTGTACAAATTAATATACATATATATATATATATATATATATATATATATATATATATATATATATATATATATATATATATATATATATATATATATATATATATGAAAAATAATATAATTATTTATTTTAAAATAAAAAGTATATATATTGTTTTATAGAGTTGATAATTGTTCTTTGAATATGTCTTGTTTGACATAAATAATATTGGTTCTCTTTAAAATAATAAACATAAATACTTAGAAAAGGATATAATAATTTATTTTCAAACCAAACGAATATATTATTCGATAGAGTAGAAAATTTTGCATTGAATATGCATTGTTTCACAAAATGTTATAGACAATACTTAAACTTTTAAAATAAATTGTTCTAGACGGCGAACACTTTTCGCCGGTCGCACCTCCTCGAGTACAACTTTCGCCAAGATCCGTTGGCATCTTGGGCTATCAACTTCCCGGATCGGGTATCGTGCGATGCCCCTTCGACATCCGTCGGCGGGTTCACACTTATCACGCTAAGAGTTATTCTGTTATGTCCTCTTTGTTCGACATAACGGCTAGTTATGACATCATCGCTCGACCTTGACCTAGTCCGCTCGAGCGATTATATTCGCGGGTCCGCATATCGACCCAAATATAGCAATCAATGAGAATCCTCCTAACATCATTATATAAATTCTCATATCTTTGAGTGCAAGGTATCACTTTCTTACACTCAAAACCCTAATATTCACTATCCTCTTTTTGAACATTTGCTTACTTTAGCATCGGTGCCTCGCAAGTACACCACCCTCCTCAACATCAACTTGCTCGAAGGATCTTCAACTGTTTGATCGTCCGATTCGATCACTAGTTCGGATCATAAATATTTTATATATGATTTAGAATTCATTTTCAAACAAAAGTGTATATTTTATGATAGAGTAACTAATTGTACATAGAACATTCCTTGTTTCACATGCATAATATAGGTACTATTTAAATATATATATATATATATATATATATATATATCTACCTGTTATAAAAGTATTTAACATATAATGTATTTATAATGAAGACTTAACATATAAGGATTACTTAATTATTCTTTTATTCTTATAAAATATTTAGAATTGTCCAAAAAAAAAATAAATAAATACATTTATTTAGAAAAAGATATAATTATGTATTTTCAAACAAAATATATATATTATCGATAGAGTAGATAATATTTCATGGAATATTCCTTTTTTCATAAATAAAATAGATAATATTTAAAATTCTAAATATAAATATTTAGAAAGGATATAATAAGTTATTTTCAAACCAAAAGTAGTTTTTATTTGATAGAGTATATAATTGTACATTGAATATGTCTTGTTTCACGTAAATAATAGAGGAATTATTTAAAATAAATGAACCTTTTGTAAAATATTTGACATATTACGTTTTAATGAAAATTTAACTTATAAAGTTTACCTAATTAATATTTTATTGTTATCTTATACTAAAATGTATAAAAGAATATATAAAATCTCAATGCAAATATAAATATTGAGAAAAGCATTTAATAATTTATTTTAAACTACATGTATATATATTATTTGATAGGGTATATAATTGTACATTGAATATGCATTGTTTCACATAAATAACAGAGCTACTATTTAACATTTTAAATATAAATATTTATTAATGGATATAATAATTTATTTTAAAACAAAAATTATATATTATTTGATAGATTACATAGTTTTACATAGAACATGTTGTGTTTCACATAATTAATATATGTATTATTTGAAAATGAATCTACCTGTTTTAAAAATATTTTACATATTATGTTTCTATAACGAAGGTCTAACATAGGAAGTTTACATAATTAATATTTAATTGTTATCCTCGATTAAAAAAAGTAAAAGTAAATAAATAAAAAAGCATATAATAAATATAAATATTTAAAAAAATTTATAATAATTTTATTTTCAAACCAAAAGTATATATTATTTGATAGTGTAGTTAACTGTACATCGAATATGACTCGTTTCACATAAATAAAATAAATACTTTTTAAAATTATAAATATAAATATTTAAAAAAGTTGATAATAATTTGTTTTCAAACCAAAAATATATATTATTTTATAGACTAAATAAATCTCCATTGAATATGCAGTTTTTCATATAAATAATTAAAGTACTATTTAAAAATAAATTTACATATACTTTTTTAATGAAGATTTAACATAGAAAATTTACCTAATTAATCTTTTATCCTTATCTTGAATAAAAAATGTTAAATATAAAAACTTGATATAAATGTAACTTTTAGAAAAGAATATAATAATTTATTTTCAAACAAAAATTATAAGTTATTTGAAAGAATAGATAATTGTACATTGAATATGCCTTGATTCTTAAAAATAATATAGCCACATTTAAAATTTAATCTACCTATTGATAAAATTTAACATGTATTGTTTTTTAATGAAGATTTAACAACTAAAGTTTACATAAGCAATCTTATATACTTATCTAGAATTGAAAAGAAAATCAAAATAAAAAATAAAACTTACTAAAGATTAACTACGACGCATCAATTTTTCTTATAAATAAGATCTAATGGAGGGGGACTGATGCATTGTTCAAAACTTATTTTCTTTTACTTTCAAACAATCAATTCAGAGGATGACCATCATATCAAAGTAAATTTCTTTGTTTATTTTATGTTTTCTTTCATTGAATTTCTTTGAACTAGGTCGTAGAGTTTTTCTTAATCAACCCTTAAATTTAAAGAATTGCGTTGAATCTTTAATACATTTTTTAACACTTGTTAACTTTTATTTTTGTGGGCTTGGATTCTTTCTTATGTTTGTAAAAAAATTGAGAACATTTTGCCCAAAAAACTTGTTCTTGAAATTATGTTTGTCATGTATGTTGGATAAAGAAATCATTTGCAGTTGTAATACTGGTGATGTATAAATCTTTATAACATCTTTTTAATAGCATCCCACAGTAGTTGTAGCGTGAATTTAAATAAACGGTGCCTTCTCTATGATCTTTATAATGACTATATTTGTGTAAATATTTTAATTAAAAATTAAAAAATTGAAAACATCAATGATAACCATCTCTCAATTCTATTTCTCGGGAAATTTTTATTATTAATAATCATGTCGCACTATAACAATATCGTCACCGCATCCACATTGAGCAATTCTGAAGCCAACAACGCATAAGTGAAAATTGCATCAATTTAATTTCAATATTTGATTTTTACAAGTATTATTTTTTTCTTTATTGTGTTATTAGTATTTCCTGCACTTAAAGATGAACTAATACTTTAATATTAAAATGTTTTCTTTTTAATTTAACATATAAAGTTTGGGTGAAAGACTACTCGATGAAATTCCACCTTACATTTCGAGATATCTACCATTGTTTCTCAATTTTACCTATGATCCTAACAAAATACTTTTTTTTTTTTTTTTGATTCTTTTGGCCTAAAAGCTAGTTTTACTTTTCTCCAATAGGGATTGATTACAAGGAAAACAATAATTTCAAGGAAGACACGAGGTCCTAATCCAAATAGAGATTTATGGATTATCATGTGGTGGATCCACTAGAGGTTTCGTTAAATAAAGATCATGAGTGAAGTGTAAACAATAAGGACATTCAAACTCCCACATTAGTGAATCTCCCATTTCTATAAAAAAAAAACTAACCACTCTAAAGGTATACTATAGTAGTGGGTTATGTGTGAAAGACTACTCTGATAACATTTCAACTCCTATTTCAAGATGACGCCTTTGTTACTCAATTTTGATAAGTTACTAAAAGGTAAGTTGTTTTGTTGTTTATATAACGTAATATTTTCCTTGTACTTTCCTTTATTAAGAGACATCTTATTTAGGTTCCGTAGGGAAGGCCCAATTGTACACAAGTAAACACGGTGACTTTCACAAGGCCATAAAGGAGGTAATGTCGACAGACAAAGTCTGGATGCACATTTCGAGATGAGAAAATTATGGAGAGAGCAGTTCTTGTGTGGATTAAGAGTACTACCGCTAAGACCATGTAATGGTAATTTTATTTCCATTCTTGTTGCACATGACTATGACTTATGTCATCAATCATGATAATAATGTTTATCATAGTTATTATGTGCAACATAGAGTGAAAATATAATTTACATCACATGGTCTTGGAATTAATATTTTAACCCACACATGAACCCTAACCTCTACGTTTCACTTGGGTCGAAATGTGGATCAAGAATGTCTTTGTTTGCCAACATTGTTTCCTATATCGTCTTGTTAAAGTCACTCTGTAGCTATGAAACAATATAGTCCTCCTTAGAATCAAAACAAGATAAATCTTAATGCGGTAAGTACAAGACAAATATTTTGTATATAAGTAACAATGCAACTTACTATTGAGTAACTTACTACTGAAACAAAGTCGTTCTTCTTCGATTAAAAGTTGGAATTTTAAAAGAGTGTTTCAACTTCCGACTAATAGAAGCTTTAATGGTGGTATTAATAAAAATAATATATTCACATAGAAAAATTATTATTTGTTCATCGAAGATCTAACCTAATCTTGATGAATTAGAGATGTCTACTGAAATTATCTATCCACCTTGAAAAATTATTCAATGTAAGTTGTTTAAACCGTTTACTTATTAATCAAGTATGCATAAAAATATTAATCTTTGTTAAAACTATAAAATTCAACAACTTTGTAAACAGAACACTCCACCTCCATAAAACATATACAGCGCAGAAAACATTGCTCAATTTAAATTATCATATGATTCATAAATCTCCATAATGTTAATCAATGATTTCAATATTTCATGACAAATGAAGTGCAATGTCTTGATATTAACTTCTCAAATGAAATATGAATTTAAAGCAATAGCATATTTGATACTTGATTCCATTTAAAAGGTTAATGTCAAGTTATTTTATTTCATTCATCATGATAAAAGGAGTCCATTGGTCAATCTTTTGAGTTATATCTAATGTATTAAATCATGTCATAATCCAATTTAAAGAATAGTTTTTTTATTGTGCATTCTATATGGAATCGGAGAGTTCTGCTTACCTTCGACAATAATTGAATTTGAAATGCATACTTTATTTTCAAACCAAAATATATATATATATATATATATATATATATATATATTTGATAGAGAAGATAATTGTACATTGAAAATATCTTAATCACATAAACAATATCACTACTAGTTAAAAATTAATCTACATATTGTAAAATATTTAGCATATAAAGTTTTTTTTATTGAAGATTTAACGTAAAAGTTAACCTAGTTAAAATTTTATTTTTATCTAGAATTAAAAATAGAAAAAAAAATTAACTTAATACAAATGCAATATTTATTAAAGGATATAATAATTTATTTGCAAACCAAAAGTATATATATTTTTTATAAAGTTGATGATAAGTGTATATTCATTATACCTTGTTTAACATAAATAATATAGATACTATTTAAATTATAAGTAAATAAATATATTTAGAGAGTGATATATTATTTTATTTTCAAACGAAAAGTATATATATTCTTTGACAGAGTAGATAATTGTATGTGGAGTATGCCTTGTTCCACATAAATAATATAGGCATTATTTAAAAATATATCTATCTATTCTATAATATTTAACATATAATATTTTTTAATGAAAATTCAACACAAAAAGTTTCCCTAATTAAAACTTTATTGTTATCGTTAATTATAAAATGTAGAAATAACAAATAAAAACTTAATAGAAATATAAATATTGAGAAAATCATATAATGATTTATATTCATACCAAAAGTATATATTATTTTATAGAATAAATAAATATACATTGAATATCTATTGTTTCATATAAATAATAAAGCACTATTTAAAAGTAAATCTACATATTTTAAAATATTTAACATATAGTGATTTTTTAAAGAAGGTCTAACATTTAAAGTTTACCTAATTAGTCTTTTATTCCTATCTTCAATTAAAAGAGGTCAAAAATATTTAGAAAATGATATAATATTTTAAAAGCAAAACTATATATTATTTGATATAGTAGATGATTATTCATTTAATATGCCTCGTCTTACTTATATAATATAAGTAATATTTAAAAATAAATCTACCTATTGTAAAATATTTAACATGTAGTGATTTTTAATGAAGATTTAACATATAAAATTTACCTAAGTAATCAATTATTGATATGTTGTACAAATTAATATATATATATATATATATATATATATATATATATATATATATATATATATATATATATAGAAAATAATATAATTATTTATTTTAAAACTAAAAGTCTATATATTATTTTATAGAGTTGATAATTGTTCTTTGAATATGTCTTGTTTGACATAAATAATATTGGTTCTCTTTAAAATAATAAACATAAATACTTAGAAAAGGATATAATAATTTATTTTCAAACCAAACGAATATATTATTCGATAGAGTAGAAAATTTTGCATTGAATATGCATTGTTTCACAAAAATGTTATAGACAATACTTAAACTTTTAAATATAAATTGTTCTAGACTGGCCGAACACTTGTCGGCCAGGTCGCACCTCCTCGAGGTACAACTTTCTGCCAAGATCCGTTGGCATACTGGGGGCTATCAACTTCCTAGATCGGGTATCGTGCGATGCCCCCTGTTCGACATCCGTCGGGCAGGTTCACAGCTTATCACGCTAAGAGCTATGCTTGTTATGTCCTCTTTGTTCGACATAACGGCTAGTTGCGAGCATCATCGCTCGACCTTGACCTAGTCCGCTCGAACGATTATATTCGCGGGTCCGCATATCTCGACCCAAATATAGCAACCAATGAGAATCCTCCTAACATCATTATATAAACCCTCATATCTTTTAGTGCAAGGTATCACTTTCTTACACTCAAAACCCTAATATTCACTATCCTCTTTTTTGAACATTTGCTTACTTTAGCATCGGAGTGCCTCGCAAGTACACCACCCCCTCCTCAACATCAACTTGCTCGAAGGATCTTCAACTGTTTCGATCGTCTCCGATTCTAATCACTTGTTCAGATCATAAATATTTTATATATGATTTAGAATTCATTTTCAAACAAAAAGTGTATATTTTATGATAGAGTAACTAATTGTACATAGAACATTCCTTGTTTCACATGCATAATATAGATACTATTTTAATATATATATATATATATATATATATATATATACCTGTTGTAAAAGTATTTAACATATAAGGATTACTTGATTATTCTTTTATTCTTATAAAATATTTAGAATTGTCCAAAAAATAAATAAATAAATACATTTATTTAGAAAAAGATATAATTATGTATTTTCAAACAAAATATATATATTATTTGATAGAGTAGATAATATTTCATTGAATATTCCTTTTTTTCATAAATAAAATAGATAATATTTAAAATTCTAAATATAAATATTTAGAAAGGATATAATAATTTATTTTCAAACCAAAAGTAGTTTTTATTTGATAGAGTATATAATTGTACATTGAATATGTCTTGTTTCACGTAAATAATAGAGGAATTATTTAAAAATAAATGAACCTTTTGTAAAATATCTGACATATTACGTTTTTAATGAAAATTTAACTTATAAAATTTACCTAATTAATATTTTATTGTTATCTTATACTAAAAATGTATAAAAGAATATATAAAATCTTATTGCAAATATAAATATTGAGAAAAGCATTTAATAAATTATTTTTAAACTACATGTATATATATATTATTTGATAGGGTATATAATTGTACATTGAATATGCATTGTTTCACATAAATAACAGAGCTACTATTTAACATTTTAAATATAAATAGTTATTAATGGATATAATAATTTATTTTAAAACAAAAATTATATATTATTTGATAGATTACATAGTTTTACATAGAACATGTTGTGTTTCACATAATTAATATATGTATTATTTGAAAATGAATCTACCTGTTTTAAAAATATTTTACATATTATGTTTCTATAACGAAGGTCTAACATAGAAAGTTTACATAATTAATATTTAATTTTTATCCTCGATTAAAAAAAGTAAAAGTAAATAAATAAAAAAGCATATAATAAATATAAATATTAAAAAAAATATATAATAATTTATTTTCAAACCAAAAATATATATTATTTGATAGTGTAGTTAACTGTACATCGAATATGACTCGTTTCACATAAATAAAATAAATATTTTTTAAAATTATGAATATAAATATTTAAAAAAGTTGATAACCATTTGTTTTCAAACCAAAAATATATATTATTTCATAGACTAAATAAATCTACATTGAATATGCAGTTTTTCATATAAATAATTAAAGTACTATTTAAAAATAAATTTACATATACTTTTTTAATGAAGATTTAACATAGAAAATTTACCTAATTAATCTTTTATTCTTATCTTGAATAAAAAATGTTAAATATAAAAACTTAATATAAATTTAACTTTTAGAAAAGAATATAATAATTTATTTTCAAACAAAAATTATAAGTTATTTGAAAGAATAGATAATTGTATTGTTATCTACCTATTGATAAAATTTAATCTACCTGTTGATAAAATTTAACATGTATTGTTTTTTAATGAAGATTTAACAACTAAAGTTTACATAGGCAATCTTATATACTTATCTAGAATTGAAAAGAAAATCAAAATAAAAAATAAAACTTACTAAAAATTATCTACGATGCATCAATTTTTCTTATAAATAAGATCTAATGGAGGGGGACTGATGCATTGTTCAAAACTTATTTTCTTTTAGTTTCAAACAATCAATTCAGAGGATGACCATCATACCAAAATAAATTTCTTTGTTTATTTTATGTTTTCTTTCATTGAATTTCTTTGAACTAGGTCGTGCAGAGTTTTTTTTTAATCAACCCTTAAATTTAAAGAATTGTGTTGAATCTTTAATACATTTTTTAACACTTATTAACTTTTATTTTTGTGGGCTTGGATTCTTTCTTATGTTTGTAATAAAATTGAGAACATTTTGCCCAAAAAACTTGTTCTTGAAATTATGTTTGTCATGTAAAATTTATTTGCAGTTGTAATACTGGTGATGTATAAATCTTTATAAGATCTTTTTAATATAAAGAAATCATTTGCAGTTGTAATACTGGTGATGTATAAATCTTTATAACATCTTTTTAATAGCATCCCACAGTAGTTGTAGCCTGAATTTAAATAAACTGTGCCTTCTCTATGATCTTTATTATGACTATATTTGTGTAAATATTTTAATTAAAAATTAAAAAATTGAAAAAATCAATGATAACCATCTCTCAATTCTATTTCTCGGGAAATTTTTATTTTTAATAATCATGTCGCAGCTATAACAATATGCGTCACCGCATCCACATTGAGCGCAATTACGAAACCAACAATTGCGTAAGTGAAAATTGCATCAATTTAATTTCAATATTTGATTTTTACAAGTATTATTTTTTTCTTTATTGTGTTATTAGTATTTCCTGCACTTAAAGATGAACTAATACTTTAATATTAAAATGTTTTCTTTTTAATTTAACATATAAAGTTTGGGTGAAAGACTACTCCGATGAAATTCCACCTTACATTTCGAGATATCTACCATTGTTTCTCAATTTTTACCTATGATCCTAACAAAATACATTTTATTATTTTTTTCTATTCTTTTGGCCTAAAAGCTAGTTTTACTTTTCTCCAATAGGGATTGACTACAAGGAAAACAATAATTTCAAGGAAGACACGAGGTCCTAATCCAAATAGAGATTTATGGATTATCATGTGGTGGATCCACTAGAGGTTTCGTTAAATAAAGATCATGAGTGAAGTGTAAACAATAAGGACATTCAAACTCCCACATTAGTGAATCTCCCATTTCTATAAAAAAAAAATTAACCACTCTAAAGGTATACTATAGTAGTGGGTTATGTGTGAAAGACTACTCTGATAACATTTCAACTACTATTTCAAGATGACTGCCTTTGTTACTCAATTTTGATAAGTTACTAAAAGGTAAGTTGTTTTGTTGTTTATATAACCGTAATATTTTCCTTGTACTTTCCTTTATTAAGATACATCTTATTTAGATTCCGTAGGGAAGGCCCAATTGTACACAAGTAAACACAGTGACTTTCACAAGGCCATAAAGGAGGTAATGTCGACAGACAAAGGCAGTCTGGATCCACATTTCAGAGATGAGAAAGTTATGGAGAGAGACAGTTCTTGTGTAGATTAAGAGTACTACCGCTAAGACCATGTAATGGTAATTTTATTTCCATTACTGTTGCACATGACTATGACCCTAAGACCATGTAATGGTAATTTTATTTCCATTACTGTTGCACATGACTATGACCTATGTCTGTCAATCATGATAATAATGTTTATCATAGTTATTATGTGCAACATAGAGTGAAAATATAATTTATATCACATGGTCTTGGAATTAATATTTTTAACCCACACATGAACCCTAACCCTCTACGTTTCACTTGGGTCTGAAATGTGGATCAAGAATGTCTTTGTTTGCCAACATTGTTTCCTATATCGTCTTGTTAAAGTCACTCTGTTAGCTATGAAACAATATGGTCCTCCCTTAGAATTAAAACAAGATAAATCTTAATGCGAGTAAGTACAAGACAAATATTTTGGTATATAAGTAACAATGCAACTTACTATTGAGTAACTTACAAGTACTCTAAAACAAAGTCGTTCTTCTTCAATTAAAAGCTGGAATTTTAAAAGAGTGTTTCAACTCGCGCCGACTAATGGAAGCAGCTTTAATGGTGGTATTAATAAAAAATTATATATTCACATAAAAAAATTATTATTTCTCCATCTGAAGATCTAACCTAATCTTGATGAATTAGAGATGTCTACTGAAATTATCTATCCACCTTGAAATATTATTCAATGTAAGTTGTTTAAACCGTTTACTTATTAATCAAGTATGCATATAAATATTAATGATTGTTAAAACTATAAAGTTCAACAACTTTATAAACAGAACACTCCACCTCCATAAAACATATACTGTGAAGAAAACATTGCTCAATTTAAATTATGATATGATTCATAAATCTCCATAATGTTGATCAATGATTTTAATATTACATGACAAATGAAGTGCAATGTCTTGATATTAACTTCTCAAATGAAATATGAATTTAAAGCAATAGCATATTTGATACTTGATTCCATTTGAAAAGTTAATGTCAAGTTATTTTATTTCATTCATCATGATAAAAGGAGTCTATCGGTCAATCTTTTGAGTTATATCTAATGTATTAAATCATGTCATAATCCAATTTAAAGAATAGTTTTTTTATTGCGCATTCTATATGGAATTGGAGAGTTCTGGGTACCAATTGATTAAACTTTTTCCTTTTGCAATAATTGAATTTGAAATGCATACTTTATTTTCAAACCAAAAATATATATTATTTGATAGAGAAGATAATTGTACAGTGGAAATATCTTAATCACATAAATAATATCACTACTACTTAAAAATTAATCTACATATTGTAAAATATTTAGCATATAAAGTTTTTCTTATTGAAGATTTAGCATAAAAGTTAACCTAGTTAAAATTTTATTTTTATCTTGAATTAAAAAATAGCAAAAAAAGATTAAATTTAATACAAATACAATATTTATTAAAGGATATAATAATTTTTTGCAAACCAAAAATATATATATTTTTTATAAAGTTGATAAGTATATATTGATTATACCTTGTTTAACATAACTAATATAGATACTGATATGAATATCGATCGTAATTAGAGACCGAAATTGACAATCTTTCGGAAAAGTTGGTGAAGAGGGGATGGTGTACCTGCAAGGCACTCCGATGCTAAAGTAAGTAAATTATTGAAAGGGTAGGTTTGAAGTATTTGAGTGATTAGAGTGTAAGAAAAAGATACCTTGCCCTCAAAGATATGAGGGTTTATATAATACCGTAGAAAGATTCTTATTGGTTGCTGAATATGGGCCGAAATATGCGGATCCACAAATATAGCTTTCCGATCTGACCAGGTCAAAGCCAGGTGGCAACGGCCGCTACTTTCCGTTATGTCGGGCAATTAGCTCAAGACAAGCATTTGGCGCGATGGCAGCGGGTTTCGCTCAGTCCGATATATGTCGGGCTTGTTACCGCGGGGATGCTTGCGGGAGTACCATGGCGACGTCGTGGGGTCGAATTAGGTCACAGTGTGATCACGACTTTATCGTCTATTAATCGGGAGATTGCAAGTGCACAGTCCTATCGCATAGTTTTAAAAGATATCGAACCCACAGAGACTATAAATCGATCTACTGTTATCCTAAGTTACTGTATATAGCTAAGGCGAATAATTCTTTTAGATAATGGTTAAAGAAAATATAAATTAAGCGGATATCGATGCGTAATATAGTGAACCTAAGTGGATTTAATCGAACCTAAGCGTATAAAGATGGTTAACTTAATTGTTCTGTAGAGATTATCAGTTTAAAAACCCTCAACTCACACTTTCGTGGTCTTATCTCGGATTATACTCCTAAAGTCCTATGCCTCTCGCTAGCCCATAAGTGTTTAGAAAATATTCTTTGAAAACTTAATAAAATCTAATTGCTTTAAAAGCGCTCTCGCTGTATTTAAATCGAATGCCTAACTTTAGCTATCCGGTTAAAACCTCACACTTTCGTGGTCTCGATCCCAACCTATTCTACTTTTCTTACTTTCGTGAAAAGATTGATTTTAATTACAAAAGTCATAACCGAAATTAAGTTAATTAAGATTTTAGCTCGGGAACAATTTAATTCCTACTCTTACTGCTATTACATACCGATACCTACTCGGTTTAGCCGAACATATTTATTAATTCGGACATGCATAAATAATAAGGTTCAATATATTTAAACATCTCCATAATCAAATAAATAAATATCAGGCAACAATATTTTAAATAAAATCAAATAATTAGATTAAAAACCTGAAAATAAGAATATTGGAATAAATCTTGTTCTTCGAAATAAACGAACACTCCACCACAAGTCGGCTGGATCTGCTCGGAGACTTCTTGAATCGAAAGAAAAATACGACAAGGAATAAAAAGGCACTAGATCTAACGTAAGGTTAGATCAATGAAAAATACACAACAATTTACGGTGAAGAACTTGTTGTGAGAAAATTATAACAACTTCAAACTAAAATAAAATCTAAAACTAAGAAACTGAAATGGAAAATAAAATAAAATAAAATTACAAAACTGAAAAGAAAACAGAAATGCGAATAAAGAAAAGCTTGAAATCAATTGTTTGGTAAAAATGCCGACCCTTTCTCTGAAACATGTACTCTGTATTTATAGCTACCATTCGTAACTTCCCGTTCCAATCATGCCTGAATATGTGATCGTGGAGAAAATATAAATGCCTTAAAGGTAGGAGAGACGGACGCCTCCTCTAGAAGAGAGAAATGTGAGACGTGGGTCTCACTTTGCTGGGTGGTGGGCCCAGACCTGAGGCGGGCGTCTCCAAGAGCTGAGAGGGAGGATGAGACGTGCGTCTCCCACGTAAGTAGTGGGTTTGACTGGAGGCGGTCGCCTCAAGGCTGTGAGAGAGGGTGAGACGTGTGTCTCACCAACGTGGAGTGACCGTCTCTGCTTGGTTTGTGGGCTGGGCTTTTGCTTGGCTTTGTATAACTATTTTCTTCTTCTTAATGCCTCCTTTTTGCTTTATCACCCCCTTTCTTCATTTCTTTGACCTTTTAATTAGATTTTTCCTCAATTTTATTTCTTTGCTCAATTGATCTTTATTTAATACAAATACCTGAAACAATAGAAATACCAACGTAATACAAAAATAAAATAATATAATTAATCAAAAATAGTGACATTATCCATGAAAATTAAATCAAATATGTTATATAAATTCGTGTTATCAAACTCCCCTATAATTAAACATTTGCTTGTCCTCAAGCCAAAAGTAAAATGAAAATCTTTTAAGCATAAGTCAAACGCAGATATAAAACACACTTCCATTCGTACTTGGTTGCAATTCAATTCTTTGTTGGATAACTCAAGTTTAGACTTCGACACTAAAATTACCGTAAAAAAACTAGATAACCCCATTTTTGCAGACCAATTTAAGTCATGCTATTATAGCTCGACCTAATGCTTTCGTTTCGTTTCACCCGTTTTCATTCTTCCGTAATCACATTAAGCCATTTGCCTTACGCGTACATAGTGGAGTAACCGGTTAGTGACTTTGATCCTTTTAATCCAGTTAGGAGTTTTGGTAATTATATTTGGTACTCCTTTATCCAATTACAAATTGCGGGGATCGGACCGTAGTCCGCCCTACCAAGTTCAGCACCAGGAACCACTGAACAAATTCATAATGGATTGTTTGCATAAAGATTTTATAGTTTCCGCAACTGTTGGATTAGATGATCTGGTAAGGACCATCTAACTTAATAAGTGCATCTTCTGGTAAAGATTTCTGTTAAAAATCTTGATCAATCACTTATATTCATCGATTCTCTACGTAGTTTGTGTTTAAGGCGGTGCCGACTGCTTTTATAAACTACTCGGGGTTACTTTAAAACTAAGTTTTAAGGTGTTGGTATAATAGGTACTTAAATCGATCTAACGTGTTGGGGTTTTGAAGTGTTAGGACGATAACGATTTTGCTTTAGTCACGCTCGAGTTCTTATTTATAAAAATAAGCAACCTTAATACTAGTTGAGTATGTCAAGATATACGTTTGAATTTTTGTCGTTATGGCTCAAGAAAATGGAGGAATTCGAATAAGCACGAGAATTTTACATAAAAGATTAAAATTACATAAACACGTTCTTTATTGAATAGAAATTTTTGCAATACAAAAAAGGAAACAAAACGGAAAGAGCAAAGAAAATAAAAACGAAGTAAGAAATGTTCTAACTCCCCTAAACTTAAAATGAGCATTATCCTCAATGCGATAAAACCAGGAGAAGTCAGAAGGGAGGAAGGTGATCACTCGTTTCTTGGATGATTGCATCCTCTTGCTCCTCTGCCTCTAGTACGAGGTCGTCGGCGCCTATCAGAATCAGAATCGTTAAGATGTAAAGCATCTGCCAGGCGAGCTGACAACGCTTCGAAGTTACGATCGTTTTGAAAAGCATATTCGCATTGGTCGCGCTGTAACTCTCGAATAAGACGCAATGTTTTGGATTGGTTTTGTTCCATTGCTAGGAACCGCTGATCTTTTCACAAGATGGCAGCATGCATTGCATCGAGATTGGCAGCTTGCGTAGGGTTTTCTTGAGTGGTGCATGCGGTGGTGCATTAAGAACAAAATGCCGGTTGTTGCGGTTTTGCACGTCGATCTGATTCGGGAAGGGTAGCACGACACCTGGGACTAGGCGTCTGTTGATCATTAAAGTGTACCATCCATCTTGTCGTGGGGAGATAATATAGGAATCACGACAGTAAATAACATCAAGTAGATTTGCAGACATCATAAAATGTCCAATGGACAAAAGCTCGTTGGTTAAGCCTAAAGCATAAGCTAAAGATGTTATTATCCCACCGAAAACAAAAGGGTTAGTACCTGCCACATTGACGTATGAATGAAAATGACTTAGCATGAAAAGAGCGGCATTGATGGCGGTCCCGTTGAGGGCACGGAAAAGAAAGAACATTTCATTTTGGTTGACCTATGGTTATTGGTCCTACCAAAAATCGTGTTCGCAAGGATGTGGTGGTAATACCTCAAAGCGGGGTTGTGAATGTGGGAAGCATAAAGATCTCGCCAACTTTCAGTGGGTTGACCGGTCAGATTGTGCCAAAAAGAGAAACCAATTTGATCCCAAGATATGTCGCCCTCGGTATCGAAAGGTTTGTAGTGAACGTTTTGACCTCTTGTGAACTGTAAAAGTTCAGCGATCCTTTCTTGGTCTATGGAATACTCTTGGTTAAACATGCGAAAATTTGCGGTGCCGGTTGTGTATGGATCATCAGGAGGAGTGTTGTAAGAGAATGAACTGAGAAACTCTAATACGAGCGGTTCAAAAGTTGGAAAAGTATTTGTGCAGAGACTAAGCAAACCTGAGTTTGTGAGCATGAAAGTGATGCAATCCGTCATACCCAAAGTTTCTAAACAGTCGGCGTCCACATATTTGGTGGGAACAACCGAACGTGAATAGAACTTCAAATATTTCTCTCGTTGTTGGCCGTCATCATTCTCCCGGAACACCACAGTGGATAAATCTGGCGGTGGTTGGTCTGGCCTCACTTGATGATGTGTGTTTCGTGGAGCCATGGTAAGGGAAGAAATGAAGAATAAGAATGGTAGGAATATGGGATGGATGAGAGAAAATATATGAGAAGTAGATGGAAGGGATGTGGAATGAGAAGAAATGAAGGTGAATATTTATAGTGGTTGTGGAATTAAGAAGAATAAATTATAGTTAATTATGTGTTGGGAAAATGAAGAGAATATTATTGTTAAATGGAATAATAAAGAAGAGTTTGAATGGAAGTTATGGTGGAAAATGAAGAGAGAATATTTTTATTAATGGAATAATAAAGAAATGGTTGAATGGGAGTTGTTGTGGATATTGGAGGGATGGAAACGGACGAAACATCAAGAGACAAGGAGATAGAAAACGAGACAACGAGAGAAAAGCATGGGGACGGTCGCCTCAGCCACGGACCGAGACAGGAGACGTGCGTCTCCAAAGATTCTTTGGCAGGGAACTAATATTGAGACGACCATCTCATAAAGCAGAAAGGCAAGGCATGCATGCATGGAGGCGTGCGTCTCCAAGAGAAACTTGCAGAGGAGGCGTGCGTCTCAAGGGATGCTTTGGGCAGGGCGCTCGTCTCCATAGGCAGCATGCGTGGAATCTTAATTATTAACATAAAGCCAAGGCGTCCGTCTCAAGAATTCTTGGGGCAGTGAATAAGCATGTGACTTGAGGCAAAATCTTATCATAGCACGAGGCAGGGAATAGCTTATGCAGTTCACATGCATACATACTTGTGTGTGTGTATATATATATATATATATATATATATATATATATAATAGATAATTTAAGAATTTAAACCATAGGATATATATATATATATATATATATATATATATATATATAATACTAGTACATATAATGCATTATAATTGGTATGATAAATATTGGGAAATATTAATTCAGTATACTGATAGGAGACGGAAAAATACAATAATTAAAATACTCAATTATAACTATAAATATTAACGCAGATTATTTAATTGAGTATAATTATCGGTATTATGTGGAAGTAGTTCAAACGTATCAGTAGAAAGGTGCAACCGATAATCGAGTAAAATTTAAAAATTAACATAAAATAGAAAAATGAAAAGAAAACAGAAATGCGAATAAAGAAAAGCTTGAAATCAATTGTTCGGTAAAAATGCCGACCCTTTCTCTGAAACATGTACTCTGTATTTATAGCTACCATTTGTAACTTCCCGTTCCAATCATGCCTGAATATGTGATCGTGGAGAAAATATAAATGCCTTAAAGGTAGGAGAGACGGACGCCTCCTCTAGAAGAGAGAAATGTGAGACGTGGGTCTCACTTTGCTGGGTGGTGGGCCCAGACCTGAGGCGGGCGTCTCCAAGAGCTGAGAGGGAGGATGAGACGTGCGTCTCCCACGTAAGTAGTGGGTTTGACTGGAGACGGTCGCCTCAAGGCTGTGAGAGAGGGTGAGACGTGTGTCTCACCAACGTGGAGTGACCGTCTCTGCTTGGTTTGTGGGCTGGGCTTTTGCTTGGCTTTGTATAACTATTTTCTTCTTCTTAATGCCTCCTTTTTGCTTTATCACCCCCTTTCTTCATTTCTTTGACCTTTTAATTAGATTTTTCCTCAATTTTATTTCTTTGCTCAATTGATCTTTATTTAATACAAATACCTAAAACAATAGAAATACCAACGTAATACAAAAATAAAATAATATAATTGATCAAAAATAGTGACATTATCCATGAAAATTAAATCAAATATGTTATATAAATTTGTGTTATCACAGTGCCATAGGGGCAAACCACGTGCTCGGATGCGTTCGAGCTATCCAGAACAGTAGCCCCCCAAGTCGTTGCGTTTGCATGTAGACGTGATGACTTGAGGTCGAAAGAAACTTAAAGCCGTTATGCACCGAGGAAATGAAGGGATGCCGAGGAAGCGAAGAGGTTAGAATTAATAGCGCTTTGCTTACGTGGCCCTTGAAGTAAGTGACGTGACGGTTGGCAGACCTAGGGGCTAGGGTATGATGATTGCTTCCTTAGGTTTCCACCTAGGCCTAGAACCCAACCGTTCGCCAAGGGTTTATAAATACTGAAGATCCATACTTTTCATAACTTTTCGCTTCTCTTACAAGTGCTTTGTTTGCTCCTATTGTTTGGCTTGATTGATTATTAATCCGAGGACAAGTTCTGCTACGATCGACATCATCCTCAACCTGTTGGATCATTTGATTTGTTCAAATTTCTCATCCTCTTCACTTACAAACGGTATGTTTCCTGGTTCTTTTGCACTAATTTCAGTTGCTTTGAATCATGCATGTGGGGATACTGCTGGTTAGAGTTTATGTTTCATAGTGTTCGTGGCATCAAACGGTAGTCTTTCCCTTTAGCATTATTTTGCGCCGCCGCCGACACCATGAGTATTTGGTGATCTAGGTCGGTGTGTTCCTCGTCTTAGAGAGGGCTTTTGGTCGGGGATACGATCCTTGTTCAATGAAGCCCTTTCACTTGATAAGTGGTGGAAGGGTGGTTCTGACGTTGATGTCGATCTCACTTGTTCCTCCTATTTTTCAGGTGCTACAATGAGCGACGACCAAGGTGCCCGCGGGGCTTCTGCGAGTTCGGGGGAGTCCCCCTCTGGATTTACTTCTACTGAGGAGAGCAATGGCAGCCCCCCTCTTCCCGAGGTCAAAGAGGTCCCCTTGCCGATGGAGGTCGAGGAAGTTGACGAGGAGGATCCAGAAGTCTGGGCCTCTGCTGATGTGGGGAGACGTGGCTCTCAATTTCTGGATGATCCTGACGGGATCTTTTCCCCGGTGAGCTCATATGCTCCATCCAGAGGTGTTAGAGATTGGTCCGTGCACACGTACCTACAGAAGGTGGCCGGATATGCTCGAGATACGAGCCTCGCTTCATTCCTGTCTATGATGTGTGGTTTCGAGACCTGGGTTTCAGGGTCCCTTTCACCAAGTTCTAAATCGGGGTCTTTCGCCATCTTCGAGTAGCCCCGTCCCAGCTCCACCCAAATGTTATAGCATTCATCCAGGCGTTCGAGATTGTGTGCGAGTACTTAGAGGTGGGGGCGACGCTCAGACTGTTTTTCTACATTTTTTGTCTTCAGAGGAGCTCGACGAAGGTAGAGGGTAAAGTCCACTGGCGGCTTGTTTCGTTGAAGCACCAGAACGGGATGCTTTTCAAAGCGTTCCAGGAATCCGTCCGCTTCTTTAAGGATAGGTTTATGTTAATTCGACTTGTATCTGAACGGGCGATACATAACATGTTCCGGACTGTCTCGGGGTTACTGAGGGATGGGACCCCGTTTTATAACGAGCAAGGGGAACGGAAGTATGCGCTTGTTCGAAAATTCAAGTTCTGGTGGTTGAAAAAACACTTCGATATGACTCCGGACTCGTATGTTTGGGCTCGTGGCGAGCTAAGTGTTGAAGACTTGGCCGATTTTGAGAAATTGTCTTTGTTTGTGGCGGGTTTCCTCCGTGTTCGTCGCGTGGGAAAAGGGGGGAAACCACTTTTGGATAAGGATGGGGATGAGATCTCCGAACCTGGTCTTATAAACGTCCTGGAGCTCCTTGCCTCTAGCTTTTTGTTCCTTTTAATTCTGTTATGTCAGATATACTTGATCCTTTGTGCTAATGCGTTCGTGTTTGTTTTACAAATAAGATGAATCCGGCTATGGAGTGCGTGGCTAGGCAGGCTATGAGGAAGAAAGAGAAAGAGGGTACCTCCCCGACGAAGTCGGGTGCGGTTGGCGCGACGGGATTTGGCTAGTCGTCCTCTGGTCCTCTAGTGGGGACTTCATCTCCTCATCCGGTATCGTCCATGTTAAAGAGGGGCGAGGGCAGAAATTGATTTGACCAAGGAGAAAGAGAAGGGAAAATTTATCCTCCCTCCCTACTGGCACGATAGGAAATTCTTCGAGGCTTCCCGTGTCGTCCTTCCTCATGCTAAGAAGCTTAAGCTCGAGGCTTTGGACCTCCCGTCAAAGAGGGCCGCATTGGCGGAGGATGCGGGCGCGCTGATGAGGGTCCTCGAAATTGCGGTCGCCTACTCCGAACAGAACCAAGTCCCTGATGCCGAATTGTTGCAGCTGAAGGCTAAGCTGACGGAAGTAGAGAGGAAGGCGGAGGATGATCGGAAGAAATGGTCAGAGGAGCACGAAGCAATGGTTGATCGTTATGAAGCGGCCGTTAATGCGGACCTAAAAGATGCTCGTGAAGCCAAACAGGAACTGGACCAGTTGTGAAAGAAGATGGCCCCTGATGAGAATGAGCCCATGGACTTCTTCGAGGTTAGAACCCACGCAGAGTTCATAAGTCAGATTCATCAGGCTTATGACGACGTTGTGGTCGCTTCCACAGCCAACTTTGATAATGCTATATTGCAGGTTCGTGCTTTGAATCCCGAGGTAGAATTGAAGACGAATGAAATGGGGGTTCATTACTTTGTTGACGGGGGTGTGATAAGAAATCCCGAATTCCTTATCAAGGATATGGTTGTCGATGAGACTCCTCCGCAGCCGATCACCGGGACTTCTGGTCAACCAGCTGAAGAGGTTTGATTTTTGTTTGTTTGGGCGATGCCCTTTTATGTAATTTTTGTCGACCGATGTTGGTCGTATTGCACATGATTTTGTAAAGGGGTGGAGTCCCCGTTTTAACTCCATGACAATTCTGGTCCTTCGCGACCGTACTTTATTATGAGCATTTTCGTTTCATTTTTGCAAGTATATTTTTGTAAGGAACGCTTAATAGTTTGAAGAAGGATCTTTGATTGTAGGGATATTCGTCAAAGTGACCAGCTATCTGCTGGGCTTGGTCCGTAACCCAGGTTTTGATTGAAATCCTAAGGTCGGTGGCGTGAACGTCCCATCACGAGCTGGGTGTTCTACCGGGAAAGGTACATGGGCGACAGGGCTCGTTTGTGTCCCCCGTGCCGAGGCGAGGGCCTGGTCAGATATATGGACCTAGGGGCCTTGAATACGCCGTGTTTCCATGCAACGCTGGTACCGGGGCGAGCGTGTAGTGTTGAGTCATGGTCGTGATGAGGTATTTCCTCGAGATATATCGATCGCTGATAACACGAAATCGTATCATATATTTACTATGAAATTAACCCGTTTTATATCATATTGACCCGATTAACTCCCGAATATTCCGAGTTTGTTATGACTTTTTGCAGGCACCATATATCTCAGCTCAAACTAGAAGAAAACATGAAACATGCAAAGCTAGCAACAAAGAACAGAAGAAAAGACAAATCTGCCAAGAAATGCAAAATTTGCTGCTGTGACGGTCGTCAGCCCCTTGCCACGACCGTAAGATGCTTCAGAGGTGCGTGACGCCCGTCACGCCCTTGCCACGACCGTAACACGCTGACTTATGAAATATGCTCGTCACGCTCTTGCCACGACCGTAACAAGCCTTATATCAGTTGTAAAACAAGTGCAGAACGTGGAAAAAGTTTAGCAAAGGAGTCAAAGACTCCTGATTTCACTCAACCAACCATTCAACCACGATCAAATCCCACGTTCCGATCATTTCTGGAATTTTGAAGTGAAACCCACGAAACTGATTTTCAACTGCCAGTACACCATTCCTCTATAAATAGCTCAGACTTCAAAGTGAAAAACACGGAGCGTTTGAGAGATTAATTATGCGGAAGCTCTGCCAAATTGAAAACCCATTGTTTACCAGTTCTTATTTCTTTAGCATTTTGTATTTCATTTGTTTTATTTCACTGCCCAAATAACAATTTCCAATAGTAGGGAATTGTTATTCTAGTTTAGGATTTATTTCAAGCTTCAGATTTCTTTTTACATTCCGAATTTCGAATTTCCGATCTATGGAAGAAGGATATAGGATACTGCATTATTTCAGGTTTTTAATATTACGTTTGTATTACAGTATATTTCAATTATTTAATTTGAGTTTTATTAATTATTTATAATGTTTGTCTTATGTTTCTTTTATTCTGTTTACTGTGAATTTATTCCAATTGCCATGGCTAGATAAACCTTTAGTGTTGGTATGGGATAGTAAGAGAGAGGTATCGATCAAAACTTAAGCTAAAACCTTAATTAACTTAGGCTCGGTTATAACTTTTATGCTTAAAATAAAACATTTTGTTACGAAAGTAAGAGTAAATAGGTTAGGATCGAGGCCACGAAGTGTGAGATTTTCACCAGATAGCTAAAGTTAGGCATTCGATTTAAATACAGTGAAAGCGCTTTAAAACGAATTAGAATTAATTAAGTTTTCAAAAAGTATTTTCTAAACACTTATGGGCTAGCGAAAGCAGGCATAGGGCTTTAGACGTATAATCCGAGATAAGACCACGAAAGTGTGAGTTGAGGGTTTTTAAACTGACTATTTCTATGGAACAACTAAGTTAACCATCCTTATACGCTTAGGTTCGATTAGATCCCTTAGGTCCACTCTATTACATACTGACCGTTTCATTCATTATTAATTTAAAATCAATTAGTTTATTTTCCTTAACCCTCCTAAAACCAACCGTGACATTATTCTCCTTAGCTAAACTAGCATTACTTTCCCGCACTAGAGTGATTACAAAGTCCCTGTGGATTCGACAATCTTTTATTACTACCGCGATAGGCTGTGCACTTGCAGTTAAGATACCGTTAGACACATTAGATCGATCGCACATCAATCGCTTCAACTGTAATATTGTTTAAGTTTCTTAGCGTTCCATGATCGGGTGAGGTGTTCACCTTGTAGATTTTCCAGGTAGTAAGCTCCTGTCCCCATTTTAGCACGAATTTGATAGGGGCCTTCCTAATTTGCTGCGAGCTTCCCCTCGGCGGGGTTCTTCATATTTCGCTTAAGAACTAGACTTCCAACGTTGAATTCCCGGGGAATGACCCTTGCGTCGTATCGGAGGTTTATCCTTTGTTTGAGTAGGGCTTCTCTAAGGGCGGCCCCCGTTCGTATTTCTTCGACTAAATTGAGCTCTTCCCTTAAGGATTGATCGTTCATCTTTACGTTAAGGGGAGATTCGATTCTTCGCGACGGTTCGGTCAGCTCAACGGGGATGACAACCTCGGTCCCATATGCGAGCCGAAAAGGTGTTTCCCTGGATGAATGGGGTGTTGTTCGATAGGCCCACAACATGTTGTGTAACTCCTCGACCCACTTATTTTTGGATTCGTCCAATCTTCTCCTTAGTCCGCGCAGTATGACCCTGTTGGCTGATTCGGCCTGCCCGTTTGTCTGAGGGTGCTCGACCGAAGAAGCGAAGTGTTGCACGGTTCCCAACTGGATCACGAAGTCTTGGAAGTTTTTGTCTGTAAATTGCGTCCATTGTCGGTGACGGTGGCTTGTGGGATGCCGAATCAGGCTAGAATGTTCTTCTTGTAGATGCGCAGGATGTTTTGGGCAGTGATTTTGGCCAATGTCTCGGCCTCTATCCATTTGGTGAAGTAATCAACGCCTACTATTAAATATTTGTTCTGGTAGGCCCCTAGAACGAAGGGTCCGAGGATATCGAGCCCCCACCAAGAAAATGGCCACGAGGATGATAGAAATTTGAGTTTGCTTGGAGGGGCCAGGTCCATATGTCCATGTCTTTAGAATTTATCACATTTCCTGATGTGCTCCTTAGCATCATTCTGCATGGTCGACCAATAATAGCCTGCTCGAAGAGCTTTTCGGACAAGTGATTTGCCTCCTATATGCTGGGCACCTAGGCCTTCGTGCATTTCCTTGAGTATGTGTGGCACTCTGGTTTCTTTGACACATTTGAGGAGGGGGATAGAGAATCCCCTCTTGTAAAGTTTACCTTCGAGAATGACGTAGGAGCGTGCTCTTCGTCTGACGATGGTTGCTTCTCTAGGATCGTCGGGAATAGTCCCTTCGACCAGATATTTGTATACGGGCGTCATCCAAGAAGCTCTTTCCTCGATGCTTAAGATGTTGTGGACTGGAAGACCTTTGTCTATGCTTGGTCGGGGGAGTATCTCTTGGATTACTGATTTGTTTCCTCCTTTGGCCCACGTACTGGCGAGCTTGCGCGGGCATTGTTTTCCCGAGGGATGTCTTGTGTGTCTATCGAGGTGAACTTCTTTAGGTGATCTTGGACGAGGGTCCAATACTCGGCTAGCTGATTGTTCTTTACTTGATATTCTCCTCGAACCTGAGAGGCTACGAGTTGCGAATCCGTCAGTATTTTGACTTCTCTGGCTCCCATATCCTTGGCTAGCCGGAGACCGGAAGCTTGATTGTTTGGCGAGGAAGAGGCGAGGAAACCTCGATGATGATTCCTTCCTCGTTTTCCAGGATCATACCTGCCCCACTTCCCGATAAACTAGAAGCATCGTCAACATAGATGGTCCAGCGATCGCTTCCTTCCCGAGATGTTGGAACTGTCATTTCGGCCACAAAGTCTGCTAGGACTTGTGCTTTAAGGGACTTCCTGCTCTCGTATTTGATGTCGAATTCGGACAGTTCTAAAGACCATCTGAGCATCCTACCGGCCATATTTAGTCGACCTAGTAGTTGCTTGATGGGCTGATCTGTTTGGACGACCACGGTATGGGCCAAAAAGTAATATCAGAGTCTCCTGGCGGTGTAGACTAGTGCGAGGGCAATTTTTTCAATTTGCTGGTATCTTAGTTCTGGACCCTGTAGGGCTTTGCTCGTGAAGTAGACGGGCTTTTTCCCTTCTTGTGTCTCTCGGAAGAGCGCGGCGCTAATGAACTCGGTTGTCACGGCCAGGTATAAGTATAAGGTTTCCCCTTTGCCCGGTCGTGACAACACGGGCGGTCGTGACAGCATTAGCTTTAGATGGTTTAGGGCTTACTCGCACTCCTCGACCATTCGAACGACCTCCTTTCTTAAGAGTTTGAAGAAGGCGTGTTGGGATTGAACGAATCGGGCTAGAGAGGTTAGCATCCGTTGAGGATTTGGATTGATTTCTTGGACTTGGGTGGAAATTTGAGAAGGCATTTGTCGGGGTTGGCCTCGATTCCACGCTCGGTGAGGTAGAAACCGAGGAACTTCCCTGCTTTGACTCCAAAGGTGCATTTTTCTGGGTTGAATCTCATTTTGACACTTCTGGCTTGATCGAACACCATTCTGAGGTGTCGGGCATGATCGACTTCTTCTTGGGATTTTACGATCATATCGTCCATATATACTTCGAGCATATCCCCGATTTCTTTTTTGAAAACCTTGTTCATCATTCGTTGGTATGTTGCGCTGGCGTTTTTCAGACTGAAGGGCATCACGTTGTACTGATAATTGCCCGATTCGGTCATGAAGGTCGTATAGATTTTATCTGTTTTTGCCATGGGAATTTGATTGTAACCTGAATAGGCGTCCATGAATGATAATAATTTGAAACCGGCTGAATTGTCGACGAGTTTGTCGATGTTGGGCAAAGGATAGGCATCCTTAGGACATGCCTTATTAAGATCAGAATAATCTATGCACATTCACCATTTTCCATTACTTTTCTTGACTAACATAGGGTTGGACAGCCATGTAGTGTATTGGGCTTTTGTTACAAAATTTTCCTCTAAGAGGTCTCTAACGGCTTTCGCCTCGGTTTTCTCAGGGACTACTGCCTATGTACTCTTGCCTTAAGGTCGAATCGATGCGAGATGAGGCGCGACCTTAGGTCAAGTCATTTCGGTGCTCAAGCGAAGAGTTCCATGCTTTGAGGCAGCTAACATGGGGAGGTCCGCACCGATCTTTACACTTTTGCCAGGATCGTTGCCTAGAGGAACAAGTTCGAACTCCCCATCTGGGATCGGCCGCATCAGTTGATTTGACGGAGATCTAGAGGTCTCGCGGTCGGATTGCTCTTCCTTGATCATTGGGGCCTTTCCCTTTCTTCTTCTTTCTGCCAGATCCTCTAGCTCGAGGCGACTATCGAGATTGATGGTGTCGAACCGAGGGAGAGGCTCTGGTTGATGAGAACTTTCTGGGAGGGTGGCTTTACCTCTGGTCAGTGGGAGGAGGTTGATGGAGGCTAGGCCCTTTGCTGAGGCTTCAAAACATCTTCTGGACGCCTGTTTGTCCCCGTGTAGTGTTGCCACTCTTCCGCTGGCGGTGTAGTATTTCATCTTCAAGTGAACGGTAGACGGCACGACTATCAATTCTGCGAGGATGGGCCGACCAAAGATAACTGGTACAGGGAAGGGCAGTCAACGACCAAGAAGTGCGTTTTGATCGACCTCCCTGTTTCCCTGGACCCAACAGTAACAATCAGTTCAACATAACCCCATGGTTTGGCAGTCGAACCGTTGAAACCTTGCAGGTCCGAGCCAAGATAGGGAGTTAGGTGGGTCTCGTTCAGTTGTAAGGTCTTGAATAATTGGGTATACATGATGTCCGCCGAACTTCCTTGGTTGACAAGTATGCGTCTCACGTCGAAATTGGCCATCCGGGCGCGTACCAACAGGGGAATGTTGGAATTGGGGGCGCCCCCTGGTAGTTCTTCCTTGTAGAACGCAAGCGAATTGGATTGACCCTGGTTTTTATCCAGGGTGGCGCCCAGGTCAGAGCTCGTCTGGACGAGGTTGTCGAATCTTCTTTTGATTGATCCGATGGTATTCTTGATAAAACCCCCACCTGAAATGACCATAGCCGTTGGAAAGGACTCCCAAGGGCTATGGGCGGCAAAGTAAGTTGGGAGGATGTCTATGTCGGGGAAGATGAAGTCTTCAGGCCTGGTTACACTCAAGACTACTGGCATGAAGGAGTTCTCGGCCAGTTTTTCTTCTTCGACCTTTCTGGAGGAAGGAGCTTCTTTCTTCGCAGACTCTTTCTTTTTATATTGTTTGAGATGCCCGTCTCGAATTAAGATCTTGATCGCATCCTTGAGATTGATGCAGTCTTCATTTACGTGCCCGTGACTCCTATGGAATCGACAGTATTTGCTTTTGTCCATGTCTGGTTTCATCGGCATCTAACGGGGAAAGCGTACCCCACCCTGTTTGAATTCGGAGTTTGTGCAGTCTGTGAGGATGCGCTCTCTGGAGGTGGTGAGGGGAGTGTAGTCGCTGAATCGACCAACAAGCCCCTTGACATCTCTAGTGTTGCGAGGTTTGTCTTCTCGCCAACGTTCTCCTCCTCTACGGGATGTTGAGGGATCTTAAAAGTATATATATTATTTTATAGAGTTGATAATTGTTCTTTGAATATGTCTTGTTTGACATAAATAATATTGGTTCTCTTTAAAATAATAAACATAAATACTTAGAAAAGGATATAATAATTTATTTTCAAACCAAACAAATATATTATTCGATAGAGTAGAAAATTTTGCATTGAATATCCATTGTTTCACAAAAATGTTATAGACAATACTTAAACTTTTAAATATAAATTGTTCTAGACTGGCCGAACACTTGTCGGCCAGGTCGCACCTCCTCGAGGTACAACTTTCTGCCAAGATCCGTTGGCATACTGGGGGCTATCAACTTCCTAGATCGGGTATCGTGCGATGCCCCCTGTTCGACATCCGTCGGGCAGGTTCACAGCTTATCACGCTAAGAGCTATGCTTGTTATGTCCTCTTTGTTCGACATAACGGCTAGTTGCGAGCATCATCGCTCGACCTTGACCTAGTCCGCTCGAACGATTATATTCGCGGGTCCGCATATCTCGACCCAAATATAGCAACCAATGAGAATCCTCCTAACATCATTATAGAAACCCTCATATCTTTGAGTGCAAGGTATCACTTTCTTACACTCAAAACCCTAATATTCACTATCCTCTTTTTTGAACATTTGCTTACTTTAGCATCGGAGTGCCTCGCAAGTACACCACCCCCTCCTCAACATCAACTTGCTCGAAGGATCTTCAACTGTTTCGATCGTCTCCGATTCTGATCACTTGTTCAGATCATAAATATTTTATATATGATTTAGAATTCATTTTCAAACAAAAAGTGTATATTTTATGATAGAGTAACTAATTGTACATAGAACATTCCTTGTTTCACATGCATAATATAGGTACTATTTAAATATATATATATATATATATATATATATATATATATATATATATATATATATATATATATATATATATATATATATATATATATATATATATCCTGTTGTAAAAGTATTTAACATATAATGTATTTATAATGAAGATTTAACATATAAGGATTACTAAATTATTCTTTTATTCTTATAAAATATTTAGAATTGTCCAAAAAATAAATAAATAAATACATTTATTTAGAAAAAGATATAATTATGTATTTTCAAACAGAATATATATATATATTATTTGATAGAGTAGATAATATTTCATTGAATATTCCTTTTTTTCATAAATAAAATAGATAAT
This sequence comes from Vicia sativa, assembly GCA_021764765.1. Taxonomy (NCBI): domain Eukaryota; kingdom Viridiplantae; phylum Streptophyta; class Magnoliopsida; order Fabales; family Fabaceae; genus Vicia; species Vicia sativa. The sequence goes on along the minus strand of CM038793.1, from coordinate 285,806,924 downwards.
ATTTAAAATTCTAAATATAAATATTTAGAAAGGATATAATAATTTATTTTCAAACCAAAAGTAGTTTTTATTTGATAGAGTATATAATTGTACATTGAATATGTCTTGTTTCACGTAAATAATAGAGGAATTATTTAAAAATAAATGAACCTTTTGTAAAATATTTGACATATTACGTTTTTAATGAAAATTTAACTTATAAAGTTTACCTAATTAATATTTTATTGTTATCTTATACTAAAAATGTATAAAAGAATATATAAAATCTTAATGCAAATATAAATATTGAGAAAAACATTTAATAATTTATTTTTAAACTACATGTATATATATTATTTGATAGGGTATATAATTGTACATTGAATATGCATTGTTTCACATAAATAACAGAGCTACTATTTAACATTTTAAATATAAATATTTATTAATGGATTAATAATTTATTTTAAAACAAAAATTATATATTATTTGATAGATTCAATAGTTTTACATAGAACATGTTGTGTTTCACATAATTAATATATGTATTATTTGAAAATGAATCTACCTGTTTTAAAAATATTTTACATATTATGTTTCTATAACGAAGGTCTAACATAGAAAGTTTACATAATTAATATTTAATTGTTATCCTCGATTAAAAAAAGTAAAAGTAAATAAATAAAAAAGCATATAATAAATATAAATATTTAAAAAAATATATAATAATTTATTTTCAAACCAAAAGTATATATTATTTGATAGTGTAGTTAACTGTACATCGAATATGACTCGTTTCATATAAATAAAATAAATATTTTTTAAAATTATAAATATAAATATTTAAAAAAGTTGATAATAATTTGTTTTCAAACCAAAAATATATATTATTTCATAGACTAAATCAATCTACATTGAATATGCAGTTTTTCATATAAATAATTAAAGTACTATTTAAAAATAAATTTACATATACTTTTTTAATGAAGATTTAACATAGAAAATTTAACTAATTAATCTTTTATTCTTATCTTGAATAAAAAATGTTAAATATAAACACTTAATATAAATGTAACTTTTAGAAAAGAATATAATAATTTATTTTCAAACAAAAATTATAAGTTATTTGAAAGAATAGATAATTGTACATTGAATATGCCTTGATTCTTAAAAATAATATGCCTTGTTCTTTAATGAAGATTTAACAACTAAAGTTTACATAAGCAATCTTATATATTTATCTAGAATTGAAAAGAAAATCAAAATAAAAAATAAAACTTACTAAAAATTAACTACGATGCATCAATTTTTCTTATAAATAAGATCTAATGGAGGTGGACAGATGCATTGTTCAAAATTTATTTTCTTTTACTTTCAAACAATCAATTCAGAGGGTGACCATCATACCAAAGTAAATTTCTTTGTTTATTTTATGTTTTCTTTCATTGAATTTCTTTGAACTAGGTCGTGCAGAGTTTTTCTTAATCAACCCTTAAATTTAAAGAATTGTGTTGAATCTTTAATACATTTTTTTAACACTTATTAACTTTTATTTTTGTGGGCTTGGATTCTTTCTTATGTTTGTAACAAAATTGAGAACATTTTGCCCAAAAAACTTGTTCTTGAAATTATGTTTGTCATGTATGTTGGATAAAGAAATCATTTGCTGTTGTAATACTGGTGATGTATAAATCTTTATAACATCTTTTTAATAGCATCCCACAATAGTTGTAGCGTGAATTTAAATAAACTGTGTCTTCTCTATGATCTTTATTATGACTATATTTGTGTAAATATTTTAATTAAAAATTAAAAAATTGAAAAAATCAATGATAACCATCTCTCAATTCTATTTCTCGGAAAAATTTTATTATAAATAATCATGTCGCAGCTATAACAATATGCGTCACCGCATCCACATTGAGCGCAATTACGAAGCCAACAACTGCATAAGTGAAAATTGCATCAATTTAATTTCAATATTTGATTTTTACAAGTATTATTTTTTTCTTTATTGTGTTATTAGTATTTCCTGCACTTAAAGATGAACTAATACTTTAATATTAAAATGTTTTCTTTTTAATTTAACATATAAAGTTTGGGTGAAAGACTACTCCGATGAAATTCCACCTTACATTTCGAGATATCTACCATTGTTTCTCAATTTTTACCTATGATCCTAACAAAATACATTTTATTATTTTTTTCTATTCTTTTGGCCTAAAAGCTAGTTTTACTTTTCTCCAATAGGGATTGATTACAAGGAAAACAATAATTTCAAGGAAGACACGAGGTCCTAATCCAAATAGAGATTTATGGATTATCATGTGGTGGATCCACTAGAGGTTTCGTTAAATAAAGATCATGAGTGAAGTGTAAACAATAAGGACATTCAAACTCCCACATTAGTGAATCTCCCATTTCTATAAAAAAAAAAATTAACCAATCTAAAGGTATACTATAGTAGTGGGTTATGTGTGAAAGACTACTCTGATAACATTCAACTCCTATTTCAAGATGACTGCCTTTGTTACTCAATTTTGATAAGTTACTAAAAGGTAAGTTGTTTTGTTGTTTATATAATTAATATTTTCCTTGTACTTTCCTTTATTAAGAGACATCTTATTTAGATTCCGTAGGGAAGGCCCAATTGTACACAAGTAAACACAGTGACTTTCACAAGGCCATAAAGGAGGTAATGTCGACGACAAAGCGTCTGGATCCACATTTGAGAGATGAGAAAATTATGGAGAGAGCAGGTTCTTGTGTGGATTAAGAGTACTACCGCTAAGACCATATAATGGTAATTTTATTTCCATTCTTGTTGCACATGACTATGACTTATGTCATCAATCATGATAATAATGTTTATCATAGTTATTATGTGCAACATAGAGTGAAAATATAATTTATATCACATGGTCTTGGAATTAATATTTTAACCCACACATGAACCCTAACCCTCTACGTTTCACTTGGGTCGAAATGTGGATCAAGAATGTCTTTGTTTGCCAACATTGTTTCCTATATCGTCTTGTTAAAGTCACTCTTAGCTATGAAACAATATAGTCCTCCTTAGAATCAAAACAAGATAAATCTTAATGCGAGTAAGTACAAGACAAATATTTTGGTATATAAGTAACAATGCAACTTACTATTGAGTAACTTACAAGTACTCTGAAACAAAGTCGTTCTTCTTCAATTAAAAGTTGGAATTTTAAAAGAGTGTTTCAACTTGCGCCGACTAATAGAAGCAACTTTAATGGTAGTATTAATAAAAAATAATATATTCACATAGAAAAATTATTATTTGTTCATCTGAAGATCTAACCTAATCTTGATGAATTAGAGATGTCTACTGAAATTATCTATCCACCTTAAAAAATTATTCAATGAAAGTTGTTTAAACCGTTTACTTATTAATCAAGTATGCATATAAATATTAATCTCTGTTAAACCTATAAAATTCAACAACTTTGTAAACAGAACAATCCACCTCCATAAAACATATACAGTGCAGAAAACATTGCTCAATTTAAATTATGATATGATTCATAAATCTCCATAATGTTAATCAATGATTTTAATATTTCATGACAAATGAAGTGCAATGTCTTGATATTAACTTCTCAAATGAAATATGAATTTAAAGCAATAGCATATTTGATACTTGATTCCATTTGAAAAGTTAATGTCAAGTTATTTTATTTCATTCATCATGATAAAAGGAGTTCATTGGTCAATCTTTTGAGTTATATCTAATGTATTAAATCATGTCATAATCCAATTTAAAGAATAGTTTTTTTATTGTGCATTCTATATGGAATTGAAATGCATACTTTATTTTCAAACCAAAAATATATATTATATATATATTATTTGATAGAGAAGATAATTGTACATTGAAAATATCTTAATCACATAAACAATATCACTACTACTTAAAATTAATCTACATATTGTAAAATATTTAGCATATGAAGTTTTTTTTTATTGAAGATTTAACGTAAAAGTTAACCTAGTTAAAATTTTATTTTTATCTTGAATTAAAAAATAGAAAAAAAAATTAAACTTAATACAAATACAATATTTATTAAAGGATATAATAATTTATTTGCAAACCAAAAGTATATATATTTTTTATAAAGTTGATGATAAGTGTATATTCATTATACCTAGTTTAACATAAATCATATAGATACTATTTAAATTATAAGTAAATATATTTAGAGAATGATATATTATTTTATTTTCAAACCAAAAGTATATATATTCTTTGACAGAGTAGATAATTGTATGTGGAGTATGCCTTGTTCCACATAAATAATATAGGCATTATTTAAAAATATATCTATCTATTCTAAAATATCTAACATATAATATTTTTTAATGAAAATTCAACACAAAAAGTTTTCCTAATTAAAATTTTATTGTTATCGTTAATTATAAAATGTAGAAATAACAAATAAAAACTTAATAGAAATATAAATATTGAGAAAAACATATAATGATTTATATTCATACCAAAAGTATATATTATTTTATAGAGTAAATAAATATACATTGAATATCTCTTGTTTCAGATAAATAATAAAGCACTATTTAAAAGTAAATCTAAATATTTTAAAATATTTAACATATAATGATTTTTAGAAGATGATCTAACATTTAAAGTTTACCTAATTAGTCTTTTATTCCTATCTTCAATTAAAAGAGGTCAAATAATATTTAGAAAATGATATAATATTTTAAAACCAAAACTATATATTATTTGATATAGTAAATGATTATTCATTTAATATGCCTCGTCTTACTTATATAATATAAGTAATATTTAAAATAAATCTACCTATTGTAAAATATTGAACATGAAGTGATTTTTAATGGAGATTTAACATATAAAATTTACCTAACTAATCAATTATTGATATCTTGTACGTGTGTGTGTGTATATATATATATATATATATATATATATATATATATATATATATATATATATATATATATATATATATATATATATATATATATATATATATATATATATATATATATATATATATATATATATATATATATATATATGAGAAAATAATATAATTATTTATTTTAAAATTAAAAGTATATAGATTATTTCATAGAGTTGATAATTGTTCTTTGAATATGTCTCGTTTGACATAAATAATATTGGTTCTCTTTAAAATAATAAACATAAATACTTAGAAAAGGATATAATAATTTATTTTCAAACCAAACGAATATATTATTCGATAGAGTAGAAAATTTTGCATTGAATATGCATTGTTTCACAAAAATGTTATAGACAATACTTAAACTTTTAAATATAAATTGTTCTAGACTGGCCGAACACTTGTTGGCCAGGTCGCCTCCTCGAGGTACAAATTTACCAAGATCGGTTGGCATCTTGGGCTATCAACTTCCCGGATCGGGTATCGTATGCGATGCCTGTTCGACATCCGTCGGGCGGGTTCACGACTTATCACGCTAAGAGTTATGCCCGTTATGTTCTCTTTGTTCGACATAACGGCTAGTTGCGAGCATCATCGCTCGACCTTGACCTAGTCCGCTCGAACGATTATATTCGCGGGTCCGCATATCTCGGCCCAAATATAGCAACCAATGAGAATCCTCCTAACATCATTATATAAACCCTCATATCTTTGAGGGCAAGGTATCACTTTCTTACACTCAAAATCCTAGTATTCACTATCCTCTTATTTAAACATTTGCTTACTTTAGCATCGGAGTGCCTCGCAAGTACACCACCCCCTCCTCAACATCAACTTGCTCGAAGGATCTTCAACTGTTTCGGTCGTCTCCGATTCTAATCACTTGTTCAGATCATAAATATTTTATATATGATTTAGAATTCATTTTCAAACAAAAAGTGTATATTTTATGATAGAGTAACTAATTGTACATAGAACATTCCTTGTTTCACATGCATAATATAGATACTATTTTAATATATATATATATATATATATATATATATATATATATATCTACCTGTTGTAAAAGTATTTAACATATAAGGATTACTTGATTATTCTTTTATTCTTATAAAATATTTAGAATTGTCCAAAAAATAAATAAATAAATACATTTATTTAGAAAAAGATATAATTATGTATTTTCAAACAAAATATATATATTATTTGATAGAGTAGATAATATTTCATTGAGTATTCCTTTTTTTCATAAATAAAATAGATAATATTTAAAATTCTAAATATAAATATTTAAAAAGGATATAATAATTTATTTTCAAACCAAAAGTAGTTTTTATTTGATAGAGTATATAATTGTACATTGAATGAATATGTCTTGTTTCACGTAAATAATAGATGAGTTATTTAAAAATAAATGAACCTTTTGTAAAACATTTGACATATTACGTTTTTAATGAAAATTTAACTTATAAAGTTTACCTAATTAATATTTTATTGTTATCTTATACTAAAAATGTATAAAAGAATATATAAAATCTTAATGCAAATATAAATATTGAGAAAAGCATTTAATAATTTATTTTTAAACTACATGTATATATATTATTTGATAGGGTATATAATTGTACATTGAATATGCATTGTTTCACATAAATAACAGAGCTACTATTTAACATTTTAAATATAAATATTTATTAATGGATATAATAATTTATTTTAAAAGAAAAATTATATATTATTTGATAGATTACATAGTTTTATATAGAACATGTTGTGTTTCACATAATTAATATATGTATTATTTGAAAATGAATCTACCTGTTTTAAAAATATTTTACATATTATGTTTCTATAACGAAGGTCTAACATAGAAAGTTTACATAATTAATATTTAATTGTTATCCTCGATGAAAAAAAGTAAAAGTAAATAAATAAAAAATCATATAATAAATATAAATATTTAAAAATATATATAATAATTTATTTTCAAATCAAAAGTATATATTATTTGATAGTGTAGTTATCTGTACATCGAATATGACTCGTTTCACATAAATAAAATAAATATTTTTTAAAATTATAAATATAAATATTTAAAAAAGTTGATAATAATTTGTTTTCAAACCAAAAACATATATTATTTCATAGACTAAATAAATCTACATTGAATATGCAGTTTTTCATATAAATAATTAAAGTACTATTTAAAAATAAATTTACATATACTTTTTTAATGAAGATTTAACATAGAAAATTTACCTAATTAATCTTTTATTCTTATCTTGAATAAAAAATGTTAAATATAAAAACTTAATATAAATGTAACTTTTAGAAAAGAATATAATAATTTATTTTCAAACAAAAATTATAAGTTATTTGAAAGAATAGATAATTGTACATTGAATATGCCTTGATTCTTAAAAATAATATAGCTACATTTAAAATTAAATCTACCTATTGATAAAATTTAACATGTATTGTTTTTTAATGAAGATTTAACAACTAAAGTTTACATAAGCAATCTTATATACTTATTTAGAATTGAAAAGAAAATCAAAATAAAAAATAAAACTTACTAAAAATTAACTTCGATGCATCAATTTTTCTTATAAATAAGATCTAATGGAGGGGGACTGATGCATTGTTTAAAACTTATTTTCTTTTACTTTCAAACAATCAATTCAGAGGATGACCATCATACCAAAGTAAATTTCTTTGTTTATTTTATGTTTTCTTTCATTGAGTTTCTTTGAACTAGGTCGTGCAGAGTTTTTCTTAATCAACCCTTAAATTTAAAGAATTGTGTTGAATCTTTAATACATTTTTTAACACTTATTAACTTTTATTTTTGTGGGCTTGGATTCTTTCTTATGTTTGTAATAAAATTGAGAACATTTTGCCCAAAAAACTTATTCTTGAAATTATGTTTGTCATGTATGTTGGATAAAGAAATCATTTGCAGTTGTAATAGTGGTGATGTATAAATCTTTATAACATCTTTTTAATAGCATCCCACAGTAGTTGTAGCGTGAATTTAAATAAACTGTGCCTTCTCTATGATCTTTATTATGACTATATTTGAGTAAATCTTTTAATTAAAAATAAAAAAATTGAAAAACTCAATGATAACCATCTCTCAATTCTATTGCTCGGGAATTTTTTATTATTAATAATCATGTCGCAGCTATAATAATATGTCCATAACCACATTGAGCGCAATTACGAAGCCAACAATTGCATAAGTGAAAATTGCATCAATTTAATTTCAAGATTTGATGTTTACAAGTATTATTTTTTTTGTTTATTGTGTTATTAGTATTTCCTGCATTTAAAGATGAACTAATACTTTAATATTAAAAAGTTTGGGTGAAAGACAACTCTGATAAAATTCCACCTTACATTTCGAGATATCTACCATTGTTTCTCAATTGTTACCTATGATCCTAACAAAATACATTTTATTATCCAACCTTTATCTATGATAACATTCCTATATTATATACTTTCAAATATTTTGACAAATTTTGACAAACATCCCTATGATAACATCCTTATATTCTTCAATGGTAAGGATGTTATCTATTTTTCTCGCTATTTTACATTTTTGTTTCTCATTTTTATATTTTTTTCTATTCTTTTGGCCTAAAAACTAGTTTTACTTTTCTCCAATAGGGATTGATTACAAGGAAAACAATAATTTCAGGGAAGACACGAGGTCCTAATCCAAATAGAGATTTATGGATTATCATGTGGTGGATCCACTAGAGGTTTCGTTAAACAAAGATCATGAGTGAAGTGTAAACAATAAGGACATTCAAACTCCCACATTAGTGAATCTCCCATTTCTATAAAAAAAAACCACTCTCAAGGTATATTATAGTAGTGGGTTATGTGTGAAAGACTACTCTGATAACATTTCAACTCCTATTTCAAGATGACTGCCTTTGTTACTCAATTTTGATAAGTTACTAAAAGGTAAGTTATTTTGTTGTTTATATAACCGTAATATTTTCCTTGTACTTTCCTTTATTAAGAGACATCTTATTTAGATTCCGTAGGGAAGGCCCAATTGTACACAAGTAAACACAGTGACTTTCACAAGGCCATAAAGGAGGTAATGTCGACAGACAAAGGCAGTCTGGATCCACATTTCAGAGATGAGAAAATTATGGAGAGAGACAGTTCTTATGTGGATTAAGAGTACTACCGCTAAGACCATGTAATGGTAATTTTATTTCCATTAATGTTGCACATGACTATGACTTATGTCTGTCAATCATGATAATAATGTTTATCATAGTTATTATGTGCAACATAGAGTGAGAATATAATTTATATCACATGGTCTTGGAATTAATATTTTTAACCCACACATAAACCCTAACCCTCTACGTTTCACTTGGGTCTGAAATGTGGATCGGGAATGTCTTTGTTTGCCAACATTGTTTCCTATATCGTCTTGTTAAAGTCACTCTGTTAGCTATGAAACAATATGGTCCTCCCTTAGAATTAAAACAAGATAAATCTTAATGCGAGTAAGTACAAGACAAATATTTTGGTATATAAGTAACAATGCAACTTACTATTGAGTAACTTACAAGTACTCTAAAACAAAGTCGTTCTTCTTCAATTAAAAGCTGGAATTTTAAAAGAGTGTTTCAACTCGCGCCGACTAATGGAAGCAGCTTTAATGGTGGTATTAATAAAAAATTATATATTCACATAAAAAAATTATTATTTCTCCATCTGAAGATCTAACCTAATCTTGATGAATTAGAGATGTCTACTGAAATTATCTATCCACCTTGAAATATTATTCAATGTAAGTTGTTTAAACCGTTTACTTATTAATCAAGTATGCATATAAATATTAATGATTGTTAAAACTATAAAGTTCAACAACTTTATAAACAGAACACTCCACCTCCATAAAACATATACTGTGAAGAAAACATTGCTCAATTTAAATTATGATATGATTCATAAATCTCCATAATGTTGATCAATGATTTTAATATTACATGACAAATGAAGTGCAATGTCTTGATATTAACTTCTCAAATGAAATATGAATTTAAAGCAATAGCATATTTGATACTTGATTCCATTTGAAAAGTTAATGTCAAGTTATTTTATTTCATTCATCATGATAAAAGGAGTCCATTGGTCAATCTTTTGAGTTATATCTAATGTATTAAATCATGTCATAATCCAATTTAAAGAATAATTTTTTTATTGCGCATTCTATATGGAATTGGAGAGTTCTGGTTACCAATAGATTAAAAAATTTCCTTCTGCAATAATTGAATTTGAAATGCATACTTTATTTTCAAACCAAAAATAATATCATTACTACTTAAAATTAATCTACATATTGTAAAATATTTAGCATATAAAGTTTTTCTTATTGAAGATTTAACATAAAAGTTAACCTAGTTAAAATTTTATTTTTATCTTGAATTAAAAAATAGCAAAAAAAGATTAAATTTAATACCAATACAATATTTATTAAAGGATATAATAATTTTTTGCAAACCAAAAGTATATATATTTTTTATAAAGTTGATAAGTGTATACTGATTATACCTTGTTTAACATAAATAATATAGATACTATTTAAATTATAAGTAAATTTATTTAGAGAATGATAGATTATTTTATTTTCAAACCAAAAGTATATATATTCTTTGACAGAGTAGATAATTGTACGTGGAGTATGCCTTGTTCCACAAAAATAATATAGGCATTATTTAAAAACCTATCTATCTATTCTAAAATATTTAACATATAATATTTTTTAATGAAAACAAAAAGTTTCCCTAATTTATATTTTATTGTTATCATTAATAAAATGTAGAAATAACAAATAAAAACTTAATACAAATATAAATATTGAGAAAAACATATAATGATTTATATTCATAACAAAAATATATATTATTTTATAGAGTAAATAAATATACATTGAATATGTCTTGTTTCACATAAATAATAAAGCACTATTTCAAAGTAAATCTACATATTTTAAAATATTTAACATATAATGATTTTTTAAAGAAGATCTATCATTTAAAGTTTACCTAATTAGTCTTTTATTCCTATCTTCAATTAAAAGAGGTCAAATAATATTTAGAAATGATGTAATATTTTAAAACCAAAACTATATATTATTTGATATCGTAGATGATTATACATTTAATATGCCTTGTCTTACTTATATAATATAAGTAACATTTAAAAATAAATCTACCTATTGTAAAATATTTAACAAGTAGTAATTTTTAATGGAGATTTAACATATAAAATTTACCTAAGTTATCAATTTTTGATATCTTGTACAAATTAATATATATATATATATATATATATATATATATATATATATATATATATATATATATATATATATATATATATATATATATATATATATATATTATAAATATCAATATTGAGAAATTGATACAATTATTTATTTTAAAACCAAAAGTATATATATTATTTTATAGAGTTGATAATTGTTCTTTGAATATGCCTTGTTTGACATAAATAATATAGGTTCTCTATAAAATAATAAACATAAATACTTAGAAAATGATATAATAATATATTTTCAAACCAAACGAATATATTTTTTGATAGAGGAGAAAATTTTACATTGAATATGCATTGTTTCACAAAAATATTATAGACAATATTTAAATTTTTAAATATAAATTGTTTTGGACTGGTCGAACATCTGTCTGGCAGGTCGCACCTCCTCGAGGTACAACTTTATACCAAGATCCGTTGGCATACTGGGGGCTATCAACTTCCCAGATCGGGTATAGTGCGATGTCCCCTGTTCGACATCCGTCGGGCAGGTTCACAGCTTATCACGTTAAGAGCAACTAATTGTACATAGAACATTCCTTGTTTCACATGCATAATATAGGTACTATTTAAATATATATATATATATATATATATATATATATATATATATATATATATATATATATATATATATATATATATATATATATATATATATAAAAGTATTTAACATATAAGGATTACTTAATTATTCTTTTATTCTTATAAAATATTTAGAATTGTCCAAAAATAAATAAATAAATACATTTATTTAGAAAAGATATAATTATTTATTTTCAAACATAAAATATATATTATTTGATAGAGTAGATAATATTCCATTGAATATTCCTTTTTTCATAAATAATATAAGATAATATTTAAAATTCTAAATATAAATATTTAGAAAGGATATAATAATTTATTTCAAACCAAAAGTAGTTTTTATTTGATAGAGTATATAATTGTACATTGGATACGTCTTGTTTCACGTAAATAATAGAGGAATTATTTAAAAATAAATGAACCTTTTGTAAAATATTTGACATATTACGTTTTTAATGAAAATTTAACTCATAAAGTTTACCTAATTAATATTTTATTATTATATTATACTAAAAAATGTATAAAAGAATATAGAAAATCTTAATGCAAATATAAATATTGAGAAAAGCATTTAATAATTTATTTTTAAACTATATACCTTGTTTCACATAACTAACAGAGATACTTGATCGATCACAATTTTTACTGTGTGTTGTACTCGTTTCGGTATAAGTTTATTTAGTTTGTGACATGTTAGTCAGTTGTTTCTTTTGTTAAATTGATAAAAGCTTTGTTGCGATGGTTATTTGAATTGTATGGGTCTTTCGACGTTTTATGGTCTGGTTTGGTAGTATGTGTCATTTCAGGTACACAGCGTAAAGAGTCAGAAGCCAAGCACGCCGAGAAAAGACACTTCCCTATTCACAGAACCTGACACGGCCACCCGTGTCACCTGACACGGATCGTGTTAGGAGAAGGCGAAAACATGCTCTTGGGTGAAGGACACGGGCGCCCGTGTCAGAAGGCGCGAGTTTAATTGTTATAATTGGGATTTTGGACAGTTTGGGAGAAATAAGGGCATTTCGACATTGCACAAGGCTGAGAGATGATCAGGATTACAAAACCTAACTAGTAGAAGAAAAAAGGACACTTTTTGGAAGCAGAGAAAAGTTACGATTGAGGATTGGAGATTCAAGGCCATTGGGAATCGGGAATTCTTCATGCACAAGAGCAATTGAAGATCGAAGACCCCAATTTCTTGTAATATTTTAATTAGATATTTTGATTATGATACCGTTAACTTTTATGAGAGGCTAAACCCCTCAATGCTAGGGGGTGTCCCTAATTTATCAAACTAAGAATACGTATCTCTTTATTTTGATTAATCAATAACGTACTTTATTCTTGCATCAATTTGATTATTTAGATGATTTATTCATTTGACCATATGGGACCATAGGAGTGGATTGATTTAACACATTAAAGACGGACGGTTGTGTTATGATTTTCTAGATGATGATATTAGTAAAGATTTCACCTAGGACTAGGGATATCTGATAATAACCAGAATTGTTCTTGATAATTGCTTGCCTAACCTTTCCTCTAATTTGAACGGAAGTGAAAATTAGGATTAAAGGTTAAAGTTCTTCTCACTAAGGAATTAGGATTAGATAATAATGAGAATCGGTAATTGACAAGGATGGACTTGTGGAGTTGATCAAAGAGTAAGATCTTTATTTGATAAGTTATACACCCTCCCTATCATATTTGAATCAAACAAAAGTCAATTATATTTATCATTTTAATTCACATCTAGAAAGGATTTCTTCCAACCAACCTTAAACCTTTGTTTTTGTTCAACTGGTGAAAAATCATACTTTGTATTTACCTCGTAATTCTCGAGATCGATATCTTTGGGGTATAACCCACTATTACTACATCGGTGAAAATAGTACACTTGCTATTTTTCCGATCAAGTTTTTGGCGCCGTTGCCGGGGATTGCCAATATACAAAGTTGATATTAATCAATTGAAATTTTATTGCTCTGTAATTAAAATTCTATCTTAATTTGTCTTTAATAATATCTGTACTAACATTTTGTCTAATCTTTTATGCGAGGTCAGGCCTCAGCTGAATTTCTTTTTGACGCAGAGAATGAGAGGACATTTCACGCTCAGCTGAAGAAAGCAAAGCAAGCAAGACTGTCAGAAGAAAGAGACAGAGATTCAGTACATTCGGGTTCAGAATCAAAACCCGAGACCATGGAAATCACTCCAGAAAGACTACTCGGAGACTACGGAGGCACAAATGCACCAGGTGGTAGATTGACCATTGTGAACCAACCGGTGAATGTTCCTAACTTTCAGCTCCATTCGATTACTATCACTCAGCTGGAGAAAATATCCTTCTTTGGAAGAGTTAATGAAGACGCTAACAAGCATTTGCAACGTTTTTTGACGATTAGTACCACTTTGAAAATCGATGGGCATACTGAAGAACAAAAAAAGTTGCGAATGTTCCCGTTCACTCTAGCAGATGAAGCAGAAGAATGGTTCTACTCTCTTCCAGCAGGAAGCATTACATCATGGGAAGAGATGGAGACAGCTTTCCTCAACGAATACTTCCCAACATCAGTGTTCATGAGAAAAAGATATGAAATACTAAATTTCAAGTAAAAGGAGGGTGAATCTTTAGGGGACTCTTATAAGAGATTTAAGAGACTCCTGGTGGCGTGCCCTAGTCATAACTTAGATCAAATTGAGTAGATGCAAATGTTCGTGAATGGTCTTAGAATCAAGACAAAGCAATTCATAGACACAACAGCTGGTGGTTCATCTAACTTCTCAACAGCCACTGGTATCAAGAAAATTATTGAAGCCATAGCTGCAAATGAGCATTTGGAGTTATATGAAAGGGTTGCTAGCAAGCCATAGGGAGTAATTGACATTAAGTTAGAGGCCAATAAGCAGCTAAAAATTGAAGAAACAATAGTTGCCGAAGTAGAAAAGAAATGGAAAGCGATGAATATTTCTACTCAGCAGGTGGTTCAAATTCAACAAGGCCAAATTGCTATATGTGATATATGTGGCGGACCTCATTTGACAGCGCATTGCCTTGCAACCGCTCAACAGATTGAAGAAATCAAATTCCTTAAGTAAGCAGAATAATCCTTATTCCAATACATACAATCCAGGGTGGAAGAACCATCCAAATTTTGGGTGGAGAGATCAAAAAGGGAATACTCAACAGCAAAGCCAAAGTCAATACCAAAACCAGTACTAGCAACAGCAACATCAACGACAACAACAGCAAACCCCAAAGAAAGCAGATTGGGAGTTAGCTATTGAGAAGATGGCGGCTCACAATATTCAATTCCAAGATGAAACAAGGAATAATCACAAGAACACGTATGCGTCTATCAAAAATTTAGAGGTTCAAATGGGTCAGATAGCACAACAATTGGCAAATGTTCAAGCACCAGGTTCCCTTCCTAGTTCAACTATACAAAATGTAAGGGATAACCATGGTGTGAAGGCAGTTGTGACAAGAAGTGGAAAATATGTGGGGGATGTTGAGAAAAAGGTGGTTGAAGATGAAGGGCTACTTGAACTAGACTTAGAAATCAGATAAGACCAAGAAAAGACTGAGGAAGAGGGAAGACAACCGTTAGTAGAAAAAGAAAAGCCTAAGGTTGTTCTGACGTACCCTGCAAGAACAAAGAAAAAAAATCTTAATGAGAAAAACTTCGAAATTTTTTTGGAGTTATTCAAGAAGCTTGAGATCAACATTCCATTTTCTGAGGCTTTAGAGCAGATGCCAATATATGCCAAGTTTATGAAAGATATCATCTCAAAGAAGCGCTCCATAGATACTGAACTGATTGTGCTAACTGAACGATGTAGTGCTATTTTACAGGGCCTAAAAGTTTCAATAAAGAAGAAGGATAAAGGCGCAATTACTATTCCCTGCGCAATAGAGGATAGGTCGTTCAAAAAAGCCCTTATTGATCTTGGTGCGGGAGTAAGTCTTATGCCACTTTCAATATATAAAAAGTTGGGCATTGGTGAAGTAAAAGATACAAGGATGACATTGCAGTTTGCTGATAATTCAATGAAAAGACCACATGGGATAGCAACAGACGTCCTCTTTAGGATTGACAAATTTGTATTTCCAATAGATTTTGTAGTTCTGGATATGCCTGAAGATGAGGAAATTCCAATAATTTTGGGACAACCTTTTCTTGAGACAAGTAGGGTGATGATAGACATGGAGGAGGGTACGATGACCCTCAAAGTCTATGATGAAGTATTGAAGATCAACGGTAGGGAGTCTATGAAGTTCAAAGAAGAAATTGGCACAAGTAAGAATATTGAAGTGTTGGACACAGTGTTCATTAAATCTGTGCAATGTCATGTATCTGAGTTGCCTCTCTCGAGAGTTTTGAGTTTGTCTATCTTTGAGAAAGACGAAGATATTGATGACAGAGAGTTGGAAGTTTTAGATATGATTGAAGCTCAGCCTCAGTGGCCAAGATCTATACCACACCGGTGGGAAGATTTAAGTCAGCCAAAATCTCTTGAAGAAAATAAAGAGGCAGAGAAAGATATGGAGTTGAAACAATTATCGGACAATCTAAAATACATTTTTTGGATTCGAAAAAGAAGTGTCCAGCTATCATTAATTCTACTTTGAAAGTTGTTCAGGAAGAGAAACTCATTCAGGTACTCAAGAAATACAAGGGGCCTATCGGATGGGCGATTGAAGACTTGAAAGGAATCGGCCCTACAGTGTGTATGCATAAGATCTTAATGGAAAAAAACCAGAAACCAGTAGTGCAACCTCAGAGGAGATTAAATCCTGCAATGAAGGAAGTTGTGCGCAAAGAAGTAGTGAAGTTGTTGGATGCAGGGCTTATCTACCCAATCTCTGATAGCGCCTGGGTAAGTCCTGTTCATGTAGTACCAAAGAAGGGAGGAACAACAGTAATACTGAATGAGAAGAACTAGTTGATTCCCACCAGGACCGTAACAGGATGGAGAGTGTGCATAGACTATAGGCGATTGAATACTGCTATGAGGAAAGATCATTTTCCCCTTCCTTTCATTGATCAGATGTTAGAAAGGTTAGCTGGCCATGATTACTACTGTTTCTTAGACGGATACTCTGGTTACAATCAAATCGCTGTAGCTCCAGAAGATCAAGAGAAGACAACTTTCACGTGTCCATATGGTATCTTTGCCTATAGAAGGATGCCATTTGGTTTGTGTCATGCTCCGACAACATTTCATAGGTGTATGACATCAATATTTGCCGACATGCTTGAGAAGAACATGGAAGTGTTTATGGATGATTTCTCCGTGTTCGGGCCGTCGTTCGAAGAGTGCTTGAAAAATTTGTCTCTGGTATTAGAAAGATGTCAACAAACAAATTTGATCCTCAACTGGGAGAAATGTCATTTCATGGTAAGAGAAGGAATAGTTTTGGGCCATAAGATATCTCATCGAGGAATTGAAGTCGACAAGGCGAAAGTGGATGCGATAGCGAATATTCCTCCACCTATCAATGAAAAGGGTATCAGGAGTTTCTTTGGACATGCTGGATTCTACCGCATGTTTATAAGAGACTTCTCAAAAATCTCCAAGCCTTTGACAAGTCTGCTTGTGAAAGACACTCCTTTTGTGTTTGATAAAATATATGGAGAAGCTTTCGAAACATTGAAGAACAGGTTAGTGTCTGCTTCTATAGTCATCTCCCCTGGCTGGGCTCTGCCTTTCGAGATCATGTGTGATGCAAGTGACATAGCAGTGGGAGCAATGCTGGGTCAAAAAAGAGAAAAGCTCTTGCATGTTATCTACTATGCGAGTCATGTGTTGAATTTAGCACAGATGAATTATGCCACAACCGAGAAAGAATTGCTAGTTGTGGTGTACGCCTTCGACAAATTCTGGTCCTATTTGTTAAGGACAAAGGTAATTGTATATACTGACCATGTTGCTTTGAAGTATCTTTTTTCCAAACAGGAATCGAAGCCAAGGTTGCTGAGATGGATTTTGCTGTTGCAAGAGTTTGACTTAGAGATTCGAGATAAGAAGGGGTGTGAAAACACCGTAGAATATCACTTATCCCGAATGTCACCAATAGTAGAGACTGAAGAGACACTCCCCATCAAGGATGAGTTTGTTGATGAACGAATCCTTGTTGTGATGGGAGTTTCTTGGTTTGAAAACTACGCAAATTACCTGGTAGGTGGTGTCATACCTGATGATTTTGATTATAACAAAAAGAAAATATTTTTGCATGATTGAAGGATTTATCTCTAGGACGAACCATTTTTGTACAAAATAGGAATAGACGGATTAGTTCGAAGATGTGTCCCCGAGGAAGATCAGGGAGATGTCCTAAAAGTCTTCCATAGTTTAGAATACTGAGGACATTTTAGTGGAGATAGAACAACTGCAAAAGTTCTCCAATTAGGGTTATACTGGCCTACATTGTTTAAAGATTCTCATAGCATAGTCAAGGAATGTGACAAGTGTCAAAGGACAGGTAACATTTCTAAGAGGAACCAGATGCCTCAAAAGGGCATGTTGGAAATTGAGTTGTTTGATGTGTGGGGGATTGACTTCATGGGTCCATTCCCACCATCATTTGGAAAACACTATATTCTGGTGGTTGTGGATTATGTTTCAAAGTGGATGGAAGCTGTAGCACTTCCAACCAATGATGCCAGGGTAGTGGTGAAGTTTCTTAAAGATAGCATTTTCTCAAGGTTTGGAGTACCTAGAGCACTAATTAGTGATGAAGGGACGCATTTTTTGAATAAGTTAATGGAAAACTTGTTGAAAAAGTACAATGTGAAACACAAGATCGCCACCCCGTATCATCCTCAGACCAGTGGGTAGGTGGAAGTGTCAACCAGCAAATAAAGCAAATACTGGAAAAAACAATGAATGCTTAACGGAAGGATTGGTCAGTGAAGCTGGATGATGCTTTGTGGGCCTACAGAACAGCGTTTAAAACACCAATAGGAATGTCTCCATATCAATTAGTATATGGGAAAGCGTGTCATCTTCCACTCGAACTAGAGTATAAGGCTTTTTGGGCAACAAAATTTCTGAACTACGATCTGACAAAAGCCAGAGAATCAAGAATTTTGCAGTTACATGAACTAGAAGAGTTTCGGAATCAAGCATATGAGAATGCCAGAGTCTATAAGGAGAAAACTCAGAAATGGAACGACCAGAAGATCGTGAGAAAAGAATTCTGGGAGGGTCAGTTGGTGTTGTTATTCAATTCTAGACTAAGGCTATTTCCTGGAAAGTTGAAGTCAAGATGGTGGGGACCTTTCATAGTTCATAAAGTATTTCCTCATGGAGCCATTGAACTGAAAAATAACGAGAATGGGGAGTTATTCAAAGTCAATGGATAGAGGGTGAAGCCTTACTACCAGGGTCAAGTAAGAGGCCTTGTGGACAATGTTTATCTGATTAAGAAGGCGGACCGTCGAGCCATGTGACATTAAACGAAGCGCTTCGTGGGAGGCAACCCACGCGTTTTTCTTTCTAATTAGTTTCGTTCTTTTCAGGTCCATAGTTTTTCTTTGTTTTTTAGGTAGAGATGCATGTGGTGCCTTAGAGGATAAGAAGAGTCGTGTCACTCAGAAAATTGGTTCTCCAGAGGCTGACACGGGTGCCCGTGCTAGAGGACACGGCCCGTGTCACAAAGTGCGTAGAAAAAAAATTGGGAGCACTCAAGTCTCTGACACGGGTTCCCGTGTCAACACACACGGCCCGTTGTTGCACCCCAAAATTTACCCTCTTGATTTAGGCTTATGTTTCATCATAAAGATCATATTGCATTGCATTCATATCTCATGATAGGATCCAAGCTCTTAGGGTTCTCAAGACTTCTACAAGATAAGGAGGTTGATTGTGTTAGCATACCCTTCTGAAGGAATCCCAAGTTTCCATATCTGTGGATCTTTCAAGTCACAAGGTGTATTATACCTCAAGACATTCCATTTGTCTCATTGATCCCACAGGAATTGAAGTTTTGAAGAGATTTGGTGGGAAATTCATCTGTGGCATTCATCTGATGAAATTAGGGTTTTGGTCCTCTGTGGAGTTTGAATCTTGGATGAGTCAATTTCTTGAAGTATTACCTTCTTATCATCATTTGAGTTATCATGGTTCAAAAGATTGCTCAACACATTCAGAAGATTTGAGGTTTTGAAGCTTGATTGGTCATCTCCTAACACATGGAACAAAATTAGGGTTTTGAGTAAAATCAGGATTTCTTCAGATTTTTCACTCAAACTTGATTTCACTTGTTTCTATATGTTGTTGGACATCTATGTGTGAAATATTGAGGCTCAATTTTGAGTAGAAGCAAGTCAATTGATCACAAGGGGCAGAATGGTCATTTTGGTCAAAATCAGTCAAAG
This sequence comes from Vicia sativa, assembly GCA_021764765.1. Lineage (NCBI taxonomy): Eukaryota > Viridiplantae > Streptophyta > Magnoliopsida > Fabales > Fabaceae > Vicia > Vicia sativa. Next base: position 285,786,625 of record CM038793.1, on the reverse strand, counting down.
TCAGGAGTTGACCAGGTGGACTTTTGGTCAACCATCAATTCAAAGATCACATTTTCATTTTTCATGAGCAAATTCACCATTGAATCAAGAAAGTTGGGAAAATTGGAGTTAACTTGTTCGTGAAGTTATTTGAAGTTTGAAATTTTTCTAAGTGTCCACCCTATGGAACTTTGACACGTCATAACTTTCTCAATTTTTATCCAATGGTTGCATACCATACATTTCTGGAAATCTTGGAAAAAATCCTACAAGATTTCCAATGTGTAAAATTTCTAAAAAATACACCATTTGAGAGATATTTGAGTTAGAAGTTTCATGCACAAGTTTTGACCAAGGCTGGGCAAGCATGCATTTTCTAGGCATTTCTTTGAGTAATTTTCACAAACAGGTGGTGGGCATAATGTTGAGGCTTATATATTTTGATTTAAATGGAATTTTTGAAAACCACTTCGTGCATTTTGAAGTATGCCATGAGAGCTTTAAATGGAACTTTGAATCATATCATTTGGCTCAAAATTGATCAAGATACAAGGCTCACAAGTTGAGGTCATGAAGCTGAATCCATGCACAACCATGCAAGCCAGAATGCGCACGCATGCCCAGATTTCTGCCTTTCTTGTGCACAACTTTAAAGGATCATATCTCACTCATTTTTTATCCATTTTTAATGAACCAAAGCTTATTTTAATCCTCATGCCAAGAGCTATTGATGTGTATCAAAAAGGCCAAGAAATGCACGAGCCATTTATGAGAAAATTGGAGGAGAAAAAGGTGGTACAAGGCTGATTTTGGATAGTTGTGTTTTTGTTCATTTTCCAAGTTGTTTTACAAGTTTGTTTCAAGCAAGCATGCTAGGATTCGAAGCAGCCAGCCAACACACTTTCTTTGCCATAAAAAGCTAAACATTTTTTAGCATATTTTGCTCACACTCTTTCCATGCATATTCTGATTTTTGTATCATTTTGGCAAGGTTGAGGATTAAAACACGTGATAAGAGATTCCACTACTCATCCAACTCACCAAAACGCAGCCAAGGCAAGCATGAATGAGCACAAAACGCAAGCTACATAAAAGATACCATTTTTATGATTTTTTGCACTAATGGATTTCTTGAGTAAAAGGACTGATGTACCCTCCATTTTTCACACACATTATAAATAAGAGGTCACACTTGAGCCAAGGAGCTTCCTCTCTCTCGTTTTCCAAATCCAAATCTCTCTGCATTTTCTCACTTTTTCTCACACATGGAAGTTGTTGCAAATCGGTTTTGAAGTGGATTTTCTTCATCATTCAAGCTCCATTGAAGATCTAAGAGAAAGATTATGCTGTTTTCTCTTCAAATCCAGAGGCATATTTGGATTTATTTTCCAAATCAAGAGGTAACATTCAAACTTTGAATCTGAGTTTCTAGCTTGCAATTGATGAATTTGAGGATATGTATGCATGGTTAGCTGGTCAAAAATTAGGTTTGATGTATAATTTCATTTGTTTATGAAGCACATTGCATAGCATGAAGTTCTAGAAATCTGGATTTTCGATGATTTTCTTGATTTTCTTGCTCAGATTTCTTGATGTATGATGGATCATTTGATGTTTTACAAGTTGTGTGTTATAGCTTGCCATGTGATCTTTATTCTGAGCTTTGAATCGCTTAATTTGATTAAGAATTGAGTGAGATACGATTGCTAGAAGTAGCTTTCTTGAAACTGGAAAAAACGCGTGTATTAGGGCATGCTAGAGGTTGAAGACGATGTGTTGGCGTGATCTGATTGGTCCATGCATTTTTTGAATTTTCATTTTATTATTTCATAATTAGCATTTTGCATCAATTAATTTTGCATTCAAAAATTCCAAAAAAATACCATAGGCTCAAAATGACTTTAAATATTTTGTGGAATTTTTTCCAATTTTTTAAAAATGTATTTACGAGTTAAATAAATTCTGACTTTAATTGATTGCATTTCAATTGAAAAATTCCTAAAAAATACTTTTCAATGTTAGAAAATTCCACAAAAAATATTTTGAATCCCCTAGAGGATTAATTTTGAGTTTCTGAATTTTATTTGATAGTTTTTGCATTTTTGCATAATTTAATAAATTCATGCATTATATTGCATTTCATGCATATTTAAATTGTTAAAAAATATTTTCATGCATGTAAAAAATATATAAAAAAAATCTTAGTCCATTTAAATCATGTCCCATGGATTTATGAATTTTATTTCATCATTCTTGTATTTTTTCTATTTTTAGATAGTTTCATGCATTATATTGCATTCATTAAAAAATACTTCCATGCATATAAAAAATGAATAAAAAATATTCTAGCTCATTCATATCATACCTCATGCATCTTTGATTTTTATTTTATAAATTTGTCACTTTTTCATAATTAAATCCATTTTAGCATTAAATACACAATTTGCATAATCTATCTTGCATTTTATTTGTTTTTACCACTTTTCCTTGAAAACAAAAAATGCCAAAAATATTTTTAACCATGTTTAGGGTGTTGAGTCCCTGTTTCTAATTTTTATGGATTTTTATTCCTGACTTTTATATTTTATACTAATTTTTTCTTGTTATTTCATATGAGCATAAACATTGATAGTGTTGACTTTTTTTGAATTTTATTTTGATCTTTCCATAGACTTTTGGATTGAGCAAGGATATGCCCCTGACTTGTAAGGGATTTGAGCTCCTTATTTCATTTTTACTTGGATTTTATCTTTCATTTTCCTATTTTTGTGGAATTTCAAAAGTGAACATACCTTTGCCTAGTGTAATTGAGTCTAGCTTCAATTGTGAAGCTTGTGGACATGATTTAAGGCCTATCTTAGGGTATGTAATGATCATTTGAGTGCTTTAGTGATATGTGACATGTTTTCATTCATTGGAAATCCTATATTAGTCATTAAGTTCCTACCTTGAGCACAAAGTTTGTATGGTTCTTGAAACCCTATTTTGATGATGCATTGGTACTTAGACCCTTCTTCTTGTATAGTTTATGTTTCTAATTGATGGTTAGGGGATTGATAACCTCAAGGATAGTCTTCTAAGACTTGAGAGACATTTGACCTAAAAGGATCACTTTGATCTTTAGTTAGAAGTTTGATCTTCATTACATTTGTTGCATCCTTGTGCATGGATTGTAAGGTGAGGAATGCATTCATGCAATTCTTTAAGAATCTACTTCTCACTCCCTTAATTCATCCTTATAGAATATCTAGGGCCTTGATTCCAGTGTGATTGATTCATCTAAGCCCCTAATTTTCTCAAGCACATGCAACTTTTGTTGATTAGAACATTACCAACTTGTGCTTATGGTTGTACCACTTGTGTTGTATGCATCATGCATGGTTTTAGAAGTCCAATTCCAATTGAATCTTTGAATTTTACTTCTGACCTTGTACATTATGTAATCAATAACTTAATGCTTTTTGATTCATTGACTTGCACTCAATTGTAATGTCATCATGATGACCTAGAAGAGCTAGATTTTCTTATTCTTCTTCTATTGCTTGGTTGAAACATACCTTGAGGGATTATAGGTTCATAATTTTTGAGGCATGTCACTTCAATTGACATTACCTTGAGCTCATAACAAGCATCTTGTGAGGGTTCTATCATCACCCTCTGACATACAAGACATCTTTCTCTTCCTACAAATCTTAATCAATGTTGTTTGATCTAAGATAGGTGGTATTTTGCTTTGGATGATTTTGTTCATCAAATATGTGATTTGTTTGTGTATGGAAGTTTCATCTCCTACATTTGGTTGCTCATTAATCATATCTTAATTTAAACTTATTCCACAAGTCACACATAGTATTAATTTTCTAATTAAAACCACTTTGTTTAAATTTTTCTTAAGTATAATGTTTAACTAGCTTAGATGTTTTCCAACCTTAATTCAATGAACTTGTGTGCGTGAGCTTTAAAATTTGTTTGAATTGCTCTTGTTTTTAGTTTACTTAGGTATTAAGTTACTGACCTTGTGTGTTACATTCCTTTCTCATCTTGCCTCTTCATCATGATTGACTCATTAACTTGTTTGCCTACTTACAACTAACCATAGGGTTTAGGATCATCCCTTTCCACTATTAATCTTTGCATTAGGATTGGTTGTGAAGTACAATATTTGGTGATTACTTTGTGTTTATGTGAGCATCATGTTTACATCCTCATCATCCATTTCATTTGCCCACAATACTTGACACAAACATGTTAGGACACATTCCTCCAAGCACATTTCACCACACACTTCTAGATGCATGTTTAAACTTTTCCTAGTTGCTTTTGGTTGTGTATTGTAAATGATGAACATGTATATGATGATAATGCATTCTTGTTATGCTAGATACTGCCTTCCACATCTTTTTATGCCATGATTTGCATTCATGCATCAACCACGCTCCATTCCATCTTTAGTTGCATTCTAGGTCAAATCTTTAACTAGCTTTTGTGTAGGTGTTGTATGTGTATAATTTGAAGCATCTTATGACTTGGTAATGTGTAATTTGAATTTCTTACCATCACATATCACCTATTATCCCAACACCATTTGACACATTAGCACATGTATGCACAAGCACACACAGACACACACAGACACACACATACACACACATACATGCACATGTCTACCCGCACTTGCACGAATTGAATGCATTTCTCTTGAGTGTTTTGCTTTTGAATTCTTTATATGCATGTTTAAATGTTTTTTTTGATGTTTTTGCTACTGTAACTTATGTATTCTAACATCTCTTGACTCATTTCTCTTCATCTTTTCCTTTCCATGGCTTCTTTTAGCTTGTAAGCACCTCTTAGGTTAAGCATTTCAACTAATTTTCGCACCCATGTTGCAATTTCATCTTAATGACATTTATTTTGTGTTTTGATTATTAATTCATTCATATGATGTTGGTGTTGTAGTCTCTTCATCTTGACACCTTCTTCTCATGTCATAAACCTCACACACTTAGATGCACTCCACCACACGCGTTTGTTGCATGTTTGCACACTTTTGATAAATTTTTGCTTTTGAATCTTTATGGTCTATTTTGTATGATGTATATGAGCATTGACATGATTAGATACTGACTTGTATGTCTTTTTATTCTTTAATTGTCTATTAACTTCATCCAAGTCTAACGCTTCGCACAATTAGCACTTTGCATGTTTTTAGGGTTAGTTCTCGACCTAGTTTGTGAATTAACTTGTTTGTGGGTGTTTATAATGGTGTATGATGCTTGTTAAAGTTTTGTATAATTTTGTAAAATGAATGTTGTGCCTACTGAACTCACTTCACATGACACTTAGCATGAGCATAATTCATTCGAATATCATTGCATTTTCTTCTTTCTTCTTCTTCTTTCTTTTTAGCACTTGTTAGTGCTTGGTTTGGGTGCTTTTGCCAAAGCACTATACTTGATTCTACCCCTCTTCTCACTTGGTTTCCCAACCAAGATGATTGATTTTATAGGTCCCCCTTAGGTTTTGCTCGATTAATTTAGTTTTTGAGTTTAGACATTAAGTTAGGCATCCATGCATGATAACTTTAGGTAGATTCCTCCCCTTGTTTATACCCTTAACCTAGGATCAACTTTGCATGATAACATTAGGATCTAGAAGTAGGTTAGTTTCCCTTAGCCATTTTACCTTTATCCTTTTGCATCCTTAAAATTAAAATCTTGTTTTTGTCAAGTGCATTAAAACATTCTAATAATCTGAAACTTTTTCCAAAGTAAAAGATACAAACCAATTAGTCTAGGATGTTTCGTCGTCCTGTTTGCTGTTGATGTCTCGTCATCCCGTTTGCTGATGTTTCGCCATCTCATCCTTTGATGCCTCGTCATCCCGTTTGCTGATGTTTCTCCATCTCATCCTTTGATGTATCGTCATCTCGTTTGCTGATGTTCCGTCATCCTGATGTTTTGTCATCCCGTCTGTAGTTGATGTTTCGTCATCATGGAGGTGTTTCGTCATCGTTTGTTGTTTCGTCTGCTAATCTAAAAAACACAAATCAACCAAAACAAGTGAGCCGAACTACGGTGCTCTGACTTTCCCATTGCATGAGAGAATACGTAGGCATCCTTTCGCGGGGCTAGATCGAGCAACCTTTGTAAATATTTCCTTCTTTTCCCCGTGTTTTCTTTCCTTTATTATTTTATTTATTTCTTTATTCTTCTTTTCTTTTCGCATGCATTATACCATATACAGATATAGTTAGACCTTTACACCCACTAGATAGAAAGTAAAAGTGGATACCGTAGAGTACTACGGACGTGTGGGGTGCTAATCCCTTCCCCTTGCGTAACAGACTTCCTTACCCGATCTCTTGGTCGCAAGACCGTGATTTCTCCGTTTCAGGTTTACTCGATGTTTACCTTTCCCTCTTGGTGGGATAAAAAACGTTCGATGACGACTTTATTGATATATAGTTATATCCTTTGATTTTCAGCCGGGTGTTTCACCCATGTCACAAAGTGCATGGAAAAGGAAAACAAGTGAGCACTCCAGACTCTGACACGGGTGCCCGTGTCAACACACACGGCCTGTGTCACAAAGTGCGTGGAAAAGGAAAAATTGGAGACTCCAGACTCTGGCACGGGTGCCCATGTCGACGTACACGGCCCGTGTTGGACATCTTGGAAATTTTTAATATTGACAGGGACGACACGGTCGTCCGTGTCATTAGACAAGGGTCGTGTCACTGTGCATAAATCTTTTTAAAATTACTTTTCACTAAGGTTTTATGGGCCCATCACTTGTTTTTACCTCTTACCTTCCTCTCCCACCAACACATCATAACTTACCTTCCATTCTTTCTTCTTCTTCCTCACAAAACCCTACAACCTCATAGCCACCATAACTTCAAACCTCATTTTCTCCTCTCATCTTGCCCCAAATCGCTAAGCCTCAGTTACGATAATTGTTCACCTTTGCATCCTCTACAGCTCTACGGTAATAGATTTTCTTAATTATATTTTTTCAGTTTTCTTTGTTTTTTTGTGTGTTTTTGTGTGTTTTGTTTGTGTAGGAATTTAGCATGCCTCCAAAACGAATCACCCAAGGGAGACTGGGTGGTGAATCTTCCAGGTCAAGACCGAGAAGAAACCCTTCAGATGATACACCCACTGTTGCCCCACCAAATGCCCATGGCATTGTCTTTCGAACGCTTGAGAAAGAGGTGTGATACTCACATCATATATGGCATAAGATGACGCCAACAAGGTACATGTGCCCTCACACCCTTGCCCAATTAAGTCTACCTGAAGAAGTCAATAGGCTTTTGCATGTTTTGGGTATCCTAGAATTTATGCAATTCGGAGCGCCTACTTTTGAGCGACTAACACTTGAATTCTTGAGCACAGTTGATTTTACGCTGAAGCCCATCTGGGAAGGGCCAGACCATACTCACACAGGTACTATCACTATTCGTTTGTTCAATGTTGAACATTCACTAACATTAGAAGAATTTGGTGGCATCCGAAATCTCCCCGTATACGGACCGGGAACTATCCCGAAATTATTCATTGTCAGCACTTTCTGGGGGGACATTACTGGTGAAGGAGCTTATGTAGCCAAGGGTGCTAAAGCATCGCGTATCCAAACCCTTGCTTCAGGTACGTGCAAAAATGCTTAGCTCATTCTTTGTTTGGCAGGGGTGACAGCACAAGGGTTGCCACATAACCGAAACTGTTTCTTATGTACTCTATGGCTACGGCAAGCCCCGTCAGTGTATCTTATTTTGCTTCAATCCACCTAAGGAAGATGGGGAGAGCATCCTCTGGTGATATCTCGGTGGGCAGATTGATCACCAGAATTGCTAGCCACTTCAGCTATGAGGTGGATGACGCACCGGTTCCTGGTAAAAATTTAATTGATATGAATTCTTTGATTACCCAAGGAATGATTCAGGTCCAGGGCAACCAATTTGGCTACATCATTTCGAGAAAAGTGATTTTGATGCTCCCTGCTCCAGGACGAATTTCACTATTAAACCGTTGGAACTGGCAGTACGAGATTTTTGCTAACGATTTTCAAGTGATTGATGACGTGGTGGAACAAGCTGAAGAACACCACATGGAGGAAGATGTTGGAGGACCTGAGTCCATAGACCAACCTCCAAGTCTAGTACTCAAGGGGGAGGTGGTCCCTCGTCGTTTGCCCGAGAAGAATGGGTATGGCTACATACGGAGCTGGGAGATTTGCTCGCGGAGCAGACTCGTCAAGGGGTCGAGTTGTTCCGGCAAGGTGTGGAGCAAACCCATCAAGGGGAGATGGTGAATGAAATGAATAGAATGCTCCAACAACTGATGCAACAATTTCCACCTCCGCCCCTCTGCCGACTCAGTAGTACTTTGTGAGTCCCCTCTCTCCTCAGTCCATAGACATTGGGGACAATGTCTCGTTCAGGTGGGGGAGGGTTTTCATTTCATTGCTATTTCCATTTTTGTTTATTTTGTTTGTTTTGTTGTTTATTTGGCAATTTGTGTGTGTATCTTTCATTTGATTCTTGTACTCATTATTTCGTGGTAGATACTAATATGTTGCAGATTGGATAATATTGTTTTTCGTTATGAGTACAAACATTCATTTTAGTGGATGAAAGACATGACCCGAACTTACTCCTTGGTCACCATAGAAGTGGATACAGCTGAAGAAAAGAAAAATGTTGGACGCAAGTGGATAACACTGAATTGAGGAAGGAGGTGGTTTACCTAAGTCGGAAAAGCTGCTGCAGGACGTGAGGAGTATTTTGGATCCTGTGAGTTTATCCAACATGGTGAGGGTACATAGAGCCAAACACAAAAACATCATCATGAGAGTTCATTCAGGTATGACTTTATCACTCCGATCTTTCGTTTATTCTATTAGAACAGCATAACATGATAACACACACTGAGGCGCGTTGTTTGTTTAACCCAGGGCCTTTCTAGCCATCCCTTGTCATATGTTTATCCTTTGTAAACCACAATCGAGCCAAATCATTTGTTTGTTTTAATTATTCATCCATCCATCAGTTACATTTTGTCTACTTTTCGCTCGACATGTTTTTCGGAAATCATCAAAATTGTGCATAAATTTAAGTTTGGGGTAGAAATTTCTGAAGAAAAGGGCAGAAAAAAATAGAAAAGAAAAGAAAAGAAAAGAAAAGAAAAGAAAAGAAATAAATAGAAAAAAAATGGGAAAACATATTCTCCCAGAAAGAAAAAAAAAGAGGAAATACCTGCCCGAATAATTAAAGTGAAATCCTACGAAAAATAGTGCACGGGAACAACAAGAAGACGAAGAAATGTCGAGCCCAAAAACCCTTTGTGTATCCTTTTTCTTTGATTATCCCACTGTACCAAAGCCCCGTTACAACCTAAAGTCCTCAGAAAGTGTGTATATTGTGTATGTAGTAATGATAGAGTTCATTCAAGGTTACGAGTCGGTATTGCATATGCTAAATTGTGAGTGAATAAACACTTTAACCCCGAGAGACATGGTGAGAAGTGTGAAAAGCTTGTAGGTGAAAGAGTGCTCTAAAGCGAAATTGCAGTAGACAGCTCTGATAGGTGAGACAAAATCTCAATCAAGACGGTCAAAAAGCCAATTGCAAAAAATATCAGTTGTATTGTGGTAAGAGAAATCTAAGATGACCTTGTTGTTGTTGACTTCATCACTTGAGGACAAGCAATGAGCTAAGTTTGGGGTTGTGACCGGTCACCATTTTTACTGTGTGTTGTACTCGTTTCGGTATAAGTTTATCTAGTTTGTGACATGTTAGTTAGTTGTTTCTTTTGTTAAATTGCTAAAACCTTTGTTGCGATGGTTATTTAAATTTTATGGTTCTTTCGACATTTTATGGCCTGGTTTGGTAGTATCTGGCATTTAAGGTACACAACATAAAGAGTCAGAAGCCGGAGCACGCCGAGAAAAGACACTTCCCTGTTCACAGAACCTGACATGGCCACCCGTGTCAGGAAAAGGCGAAAACATGCTCTTGGGTAAAGGACACGGGCGCCCGTATCGCTGGACAGTCAGAAGGCGCGAGTTGAATTGTTATAATTGGGATTTTGGACAGTTTGGGAGAAAGAAGGGCATTTATGATATTGCACCAGGCTGAGAGATGACCAGGATTACAAAACCTAACTAGGAGAAGAAAGAAGGACACTTTTTGGAAGCAGAGAAAAGTTACGATTGAGGATTGGAGATTCAAGGCCATTGGGAACGGAGAATTCTTCATGCGCGAGAGCAATTGAAGATCAAAGACCCTAATTTCTTATAATGTTTCAATTTGATATTTTGATTATGATACTGTTAACTTTTATGAGAGGCTAAATCCCTCAATGTTGGGGGGTGTCCCTAATTTATCAAACTAAGAATACTTATCTCTTTATTTTGATTAATCAACAACGTACTTTATTCTTGCATAAATTTGATTATTTAGATGATTTATTCATTTGACCCTATGGGACCATAGGAGTGGATTGATTTAACACATTAAAGACGGGTGATTGTGTTATGATTTTCTAGATGATGATATTAGTAAAGATTTCACCTAGGACTAGGGATATCTGATAATAACCATAATTGTTCTTGATAATTGCTTGCTTAACCTTTCCTCTAATTTGAACGGAAGTGAAAATTAAGATTAAAGGTTAAAGTTCTTCTCACTAAGGAATTAGGATTAGATAATAATGAGAATCGGTAATTGACAAGGATGGACTTGCGGAATTGATCAAAGACTAAGAACTTTATTTGATAAGTTATACACCCTCTCTAACATATTTGAATCAAACAAAAGTCAATTATATTTATCGTTTTAATTCACGTCTAGAAATGATTTCTTCCAACCAACCTCAAACCTTTGTTTTTGTTCAACTGGTGAAACATCATACTTTGTATTTACCTCGTAATCCTCGAGATCGATATATTTGGGGTAAAACCCACTATTACTACATCGGTGAAAATAATACACTTGCTATTTTTCCGATCAATACTATTTAAAATTTTAAATATAAATATTTATTAAAGGATATAATAATTTATTTTTTAATATATGTATTATTTGAAAATGAATCTACCTGTTTTAAAAATAATTTACATATTATGTTTCTATAACGAAGGTCTAACATAGAAAGTTTACATAATTAATATTTAATTGTTATCCTCAATTAAAAGATGTAAAAGTAAATAAATATAAATGCATATAATAAATATAAATATTTAAAAAATATATTGTAATTTATTTTCAAACCAAAAATATATATTATTTGATAGAGTAGTTAACTGTACATCGAATATGACTCGTTTCACATGAATCATATAAATATTTTTTAAAATTATAAATATAAATATTTAAAAAAATTGATAATAATTTGTTTTCAAACCAAAAATATATATTATTTCATAGACTAAATAAATCTACATTGAATATGCAGTTCTTCATATAAACAATTAAAGTACTATTTAAAAATAAATTTACGTATATTTTTTAATGAATATTTAACATAGAAAATTTACCAAATTAATCTTTTATTCTTATCTTGAATAAAAAAAGTTAAATATAAAAACATACTATAAATGTAACTTTTAGAACAGAATATAATAATTTATTTTCAAACCAAAATTATAAGTTATTTGAAAGAATAGATAATTGTACATTGAACATGCCTTGATTCTTAAAAATAATATAGCTACGTTTAAAAATAAATCTACCTATTGATAAAATTTAACATATATTGTTATTTAATAAAGATTTAACAACTAAAGTTTACATAAGTAATCTTATATACTTATCTAGAATTAAAAAATATCAAAATAAAAAATAAAACTTATTAAAAATTAACTACGATGCATCAATTTTACTTATAAATAAGATCTAATGGAGGGGACTGATGCATTGTTCAAAACTTATTTTCTTTTACTTTCAAACAATCAATTGAGAGGGTGATCATCATACCAAAGTAAATTTTTTGGTTTATTTTATGTTTTTTTTTATTGAATTTCTTTGAACTAGGCCGTGCAAAGTTTTTCTTAATCAACCCTTAAATTTAAAGAATTGCGTTGAATCTTTAATACATTTTTTAACACTTATTAACTTTCATTTTTGTGGACTTGGATTCTAAGTTTGTAATAAAATTAAGAATATTTTGCCCAAAAAACTTGTTCTTGAAATTATGTTTGTCATGTATGTTGGGTAAAAAAATCATTTGCAGTTGTAATACTGGTGATGCATAAATCTTTATGACATCTTTTTAATAGCATCCCATAGTAGTTGTAGCGTGAATTTAAATAAACTTTGTCTTCTATATGATCTTTATTATGACTATTTGTGTAAATCTTTTAATTAAAAATTAAAAAATTGAAAAAAATTAATGATAACCATCTCTCAATTCTATTTCTCAGGAATTTTTTAATATTAATAATCATGTCGCAACTATAACAATATGCGTCACCGCATCTACACTGAGCGCAATTACGAAGCCAACAACTGCATAAGTGAAAACTACATCAATTTAATATCAAGATTTGATTTTTACAAGTATTATTTTTTTCTTTATGGTGTTATTAGTATTTCCTGCACTTAAAAATGAACTAATACTTTAATATTAAAATGTTTTCTTTTTAATTTAACATATAAAGTTTGCGTGAAAGACTACTCCGATAAAATTCCACCTTACATTTCAGGGTATCTACCATTGTTTCTCAATTGTTACCTATGATCCTAACAAAATACATTTTAGTATCCAACCTTTATCTATGATAACATTCCTATACTATATACTTTCAAATATTTTGACAAATTTTTAGAAACATCCCTATGATAACATCCTTAGATTCTTCAATGGTAAGGATGTTATCTATTTTCCTCGCTATTTTACATTTTTGTTTCACATTTTTATATTTTTTCTAATCTTTTGGCCTAAAAAGTAGTTTTACTTTTCTCCAATTGGGATTGATTACAAGGAAAACAATAATTTCAAGGAAGACACGAGGTCCTAATCCAAATAGAGTTTTATGGATTATCATTTGGTTGATCCACTAGATGTCTCGTTAAACAAAGATCATGAGTGAAGTGTAAACAATAAGGACATTCAAACTCCCACATTAGTGAATCTCTCATTTATATAAAAAAAAACTAACCACTCTCAAGGTATACTATAGTAGTGGATTATGTGTGAAAGACTACTCTTTGTTACTCAATTTTGATAAGTTACTAAAAGGTAAGTTGTTTTGTTGTTTATATAACCGTAATATTTTCCTTGTACTTTCCTTTATTAAGAGACATCTTATTTAAATTCCGTAGGGAAGGCCCAATTGTACACAAGTAAACACAGTGACTTTCACAAGGCCATAAAGGAGGTAATGTCGACAGACAAAGGCAGTTTGGATCCACATTTCAGAGATGAGTAAATTATGGAGAGAGACGGTTCTTGTGTGGATTGAGAGTACTACCGCTAAGACCATGTAATGGTAATTTTATTTTCATTACTGTTGCACATCATTATGACTTATGTCTGTAAATCATGATAATAATAATTATCATAGTTATTATGTGCAACACAGAGTGAGAATATAATTTATATCACATGGTCTTGGAATTAATATTTTTAACCCACACATGAACCCTAACCCTCTACGTTTCACTTGGGTCTGAAATGTGGATCTAGAATGTCTTTGTTTGCCAACATTGTTTCCTATATCGTCTTGTTAAAGTCACTCTGTTAGCTATGAGACAATATGGTCCTCCCTTAGAATCAAAACAAGATAAATCTTAATGCGAGTAAGTACAAGACAGATATTTTGGTATATAAGTAACAATGCAACTTACTATTGAGGAACTTACAAATACTTTGAAACAAAGTCGTTCTTCTTCAATTAAAAGGTGGAATTTTAAAAGAGTGTTTAAACTTGCGCTGACTAATGGAAGCAACTTTAATGGTAATATTAATAAAAAATTATATATTCACATAGAAAAATTATTATTTGTCCATCTGAAGATCTAACCTAATCTTGATGAATTAGAGATGTCTACTGAAATTATCTATCCACCTTGAAAAATTATTCAATGTAAGTTGTTTAAACTGTTTAGTTATTAATCAAGTATGCATATAAATATTAATCATTGTTAAAATTATAAAATTCAACAACTTTGTAAATAGAACACTCCACCTCCATAAAACATATACAGTGAAGAAAACATTGCTCAATTTAAATTATGATATGATTCATAAATCTCCATAATGTTGATCAATGATTTCAATATTTCATGACAAATGAAGTGCAATGTCTTGATTTTAACTTCTCAAATGAAATATGAATTTAAAGCAATAGCATATTTGATACTTGATTCCATTTGAAAAGTTAATGTCAAGTTATTTTATTTCATTCATCATTATAAAAAGAGTCCATTGGTCAATCTTTTGAGTTATATCTAATGTATTAAATCATGTCATAATCCAATTTAAAGAATAGTTTTTTTATTGCGCATTCTATATGGAATTGGAGTGTTCTGCTTACCAATAGATTAAACTTTTTCCTTCGGCAATAATTGAATTTGAAATGCAAACTTTATTTTCAAACCAAAAATATATATTATTTGATAGAGAAGATAATTTTACAGTGAAAATATCTTAATCACATAAATAGTATCACTACTACTTAAAAGTTAATCTACATATTATAAAATATTTAGCATATAAAGTTTTTTATATTGAAGATTTAACATAAAAGTTAACCTAGTTAAAATTTTATTTTTATCTTGAATTAAAAAATAGCAAAAAAAGATTAAATTTAATACCAATACAATATTTATTAAAGGATATAATAATTTTTTGCAAACCAAAAGTATATATATTTTTTATAAAGTTGATAAGTGTATACTGATTATACCTTGTTTAACATAAATAATATAGATACTATTTAAATTATAAGTAAATTTATTTAGAGAATGATAGATTATTTTATTTTCAAACCAAAAGTATATATATTCTTTGACAGAGTAGATAATTGTACGTGGAGTATGCCTTGTTCCACAAAAATAATATAGGCATTATTTAAAAACCTATCTATCTATTCTAAAATATTTAACATATAATATTTTTTAATGAAAACAAAAAGTTTCCCTAATTTATATTTTATTGTTATCATTAATAAAATGTAGAAATAACAAATAAAAACTTAATACAAATATAAATATTGAGAAAAACATATAATGATTTATATTCATAACAAAAATATATATTATTTTATAGAGTAAATAAATATACATTGAATATGTCTTGTTTCACATAAATAATAAAAACACTATTTAAAAGTAAATCTACATATTTTAAAATATTTAGCATATAATGATTTTTTAAAGATCTCACATTTAAAGTTTACCTAATTAGTCATTTATTCCTATCTTCAATTAAAAGAGGTCAAATAATATTTAGAAAATGATATAATATTTTAAAACCAAAACTATATATTATTTGATATAGTAGATGATTATACATTTTTTTTTTTGGAAGAATTAAAACTTTATTAAGAAACAACACCCAAGATTACAATTATCCAAACTAGGATCAAGAGAATCCAGAACCAAACAACTATGCTATGCTAAGGTTTGTTATATTAACATGCCCTTGGATTTTCCCATGCATAGATCCCCTCATAATAATGTTATATTTGATCTTCTCTACTATGTTGTCATCCATATCCTGCTGTGAGAAAACTTTCTTGTTCCTACCAGTCCACACATGATAAATCGCTTCCGCTATGGCTATTTTCAGAAGCCTCCTTTTCCAACCTTTTTTCCTTGTTTCTTCAATCAACCAGCATTTCTCGTCCGCCCATCTACCTGGGGTATGCACAAACCCCGTCCAAGTAGTGATATTATTCCAAATTTCCCGTGTCTTTCTACATGCAAAGAACAGGTGGTCCAGAGTTTCCTCTTGGGAGCACCAGACGCATTGTTGGTCCACATTGACCCCAAACTTGTGCAGTCTCTCTTTTGTTGGAATCCTTTCATGTAGAGCCATCCACAATAGAAACCATGCTCTAGGTCTCGCATAGTTTTTTGTGATGAGGTGCTGCCAATTGATCGTTTGTTGTTCGCCCCTCAAATCATGATAAGCTCTAGCTGTATGGTACGAACTTTTCTGCAGATTCCAGTATTCGGTGTGTTCAACCTTTCCTCGAGTTTTCAAAATCCCCTTAAGCATCCAGGAACACTTTCCAGAGGCCTGCCATTGCATTATATTCGTTCCTTTCACATAGTATTCGTGTAACCATTTCACCCAGAGCTTGTCGCTCTTGGCCTGCAGATTCCATAACAGTTTGCTCAAGCTAGCAGTATTCCAATCTGTCAAATCAACTAGGTTAAGGCCACCTTCACTGAAGGGGCGACAGACCTGTTGCCATGCTACAGGGGATTTTCTGCGAGTCTCCTCAGTTCCGCTCTACAAGAAATTCCTGCAAATTGCTTCAACTCTCTTGATAACCTTTTTTGGCATGGGAAAGACATTTAACCAATACGCAGTAATGGATGAGAGAACACTCTTAATCAATTGAAGTCTTCCGGCGTAACTTAGGAGGCTAGCTGTCCAATGACGGATTCTGCTCACAATGCGCCCTATGAGGGGTTCCCATTGGTACACATTCAGCTTTCGACTACTAAGCGGAACTCCCAAGTATTTAAACGGAAGCTGGCCATTCTCAAATAGGGTCGCGTTTCTGATTTGTTGCTGGACATGATCCGACACTCCACCAAAATAGACTCTACACTTGTTGGGATTTGCTCTTAAACCTGTTGCTGCAGAAAACATGTTAAACTCTTTCATCATGAGTTGTATAGAGATAGTATCCCCTCTAGCAAACAAGATTAAATCGTCTGCAAAACAGATGTTGATGATCCCTAGTTTTTCACATCTAGGATGGTAATTAAAATCATGAATTTTGCTCAGCTTCTTTAGGCACCGGTTCAAGTATTCCATGATGAGAACAAATAGAAACGGGGAGAGAGGGTCACCCTGCCTCAGCCCTCTCTTAGCTTTAAGAATCTCACTTTTGGTACCATTAACCATATACTGGTAAGATACAGTAGTAACACAATGTATTATCCACTTTATGAATTTGTTTGGAAAGCTCATTTCTCTCATTATGCACTCAAGAGCCTCCCACTCCACAGTATCATAAGCCTTCTGGATGTCCATTTGGATGGCGCATCTAGGGGTTATGTGTTTTCTGTTGTATCCATGCAGCAGCTCATGAGCAAGCACAATGTTGTCTTGTATGACTCTTCCTGGAACAAAAGCAGATTGGCTTTCATCAATCACCTTACTGATTACTTTTCCGAGCCTAATGGTCAGGATTTTAGAGATGATCTTGTATAAGATACTGCAACACGCTATAGGTCGCATGTCTTTCATGGAATTTGCCACCTTCTTCTTGGGAATTAAGGTGACCATAGCACAATTAGCAGCAGGGTAAAGTCTATTGTTGTTGAAGAAGTCCTTTATGGCTGCTCTCACATCTTCCCCTATTATTGGCCACGTTTTTTTGAAGAACTTAGCTGTGAAACCATCACTACCTGGAGCTTTGTTGTCTCCAATTGTCTGTAGGGCAAGCCATATCTCCTGGTCAGTGATAGGTTGAGTCAGATTATTGTTGTCTTCCACTGTCATCTGTCTGCCATCGCGCAGGGCAGCAATATCAACATGAATCCTCTGCTCAGTGTTGATGCCAATTAGATTCGTGTAAAAAGTCAGCACTTCCCTCTCAATGTCCTTATGCTCAGTTAAGGTTTCACCCTCAGGATTTTTGAGATTGAAAATGTTAGTTTGCTTGTTCTTACTTTTAATAATAGCATGGAAGTATGCCGTATTAGCATCTCCTTTTTGCAGCCAATCCAACTTAGATTTCTGCACCAGAATTTGTTCCTCCAGCTCAACAGTTTCCACAAGCTTCTCAGTCCATCTCTTAACCTCCTGCATATAAATCGCATTCATCATGTCTGAATTAAGAAGATTCTGAGCCTTCTCAAGTTGCTCTCTGCATTGATGAATGTTCTGGACTCTATGAAAAATGTTTCTTCTTATCTCATTTAGATCTGGTTTCAATCTCTTTAATTTCTGCCAGACCCTATACATAGGTTTCCCTTGAAGGTGCATTTGCCAGTTTCTCTGAACTGTATCCATAAAGCCAGGCTGCTCTATCATACAGTTTATGAATTTGAAATGGTGGTGATTTTTCTGGTTTTCTCTCTCAGCAGTGGTGACAATTTTGAGGGGGTTATGATCAGAAATATGGGCTTGTAATACCTGAACCTCACTGTTAGGATAGGTTAGGAACCACTCTTTGTTGCATATAATCCTGTCTATTCTCGAGAAAATAGCTCCATGAGTGTGTTTATTTGTCCAAGTGTAGTAAGGACCCTTAGTTTCATGCTCAAACAGTCCCGTGTGCTCCATCATCTCTTGGAGCTCTTTGAACTCATTTTCATGAACAGGGTTGCCTCCTATTCTATCAATGTCTTTCAGCACGTTGTTGAAGTCCCCCGCAACCATCCATGGCCCTGAAATGTTTGCGGAGATACTATTGATGTGATTCCATAACACCTTCCTCTGAGTCAATTGGTTATGGGCATAAATGATTGTCATGAAGAACATTTTTCCTTTACTCTTGACTTCACAATGGAGGAGTTGGTCAGAGCACTCTATTTGGTTAATCTGCACTTTGGTGTCATCCCACATAAGCCAGATTCTCCCATTTGAGTGTTTTTCGTAGTTGTCCATCCATTTCCACTTTTTTCCAATCCTATTTCTCACAGCTTCAGCATTATTTTCCTTTATTCTAGTTTCCAAAAGGGCTGCACAGTCCACATCAAGCTTATTAAGGTGAGAACTAATTTCAATGTGCTTGGCCCTTTTGTTTATTCCTCTCACATTCCAACTTAGCATCATAAGAAGGATGAATTAGAAGTAGTTGGGTTGCCTCCACACCCAAGAACTTCAAATCCATTGGTGCATCCAAATAAATCTTCTCCCTTTTTTCTAGGTATAACCATCTCTTGTATATGTTCTTTACCCCTGTGTTTTCCTGTATTTTTCACCTCAGTCCATTCATTCTCTACATGAGGTGGTACCACTGCTTGCTCCTTAGGTATCTCTTTAGGTTGTTCCAGAACAAGTTTTTGTATCTCCATCTCTGGCTGGGCAGCTGGCTTTGGTTTCCACACGATGGGATTCTTTTGCTGCACTCTCTCTTTGCATTCATGACCAACTTTGTTACACTTCTTACAAAACAAAGGTTTCCATTCATATTCAACTTTTTGCATAATCAGGCTGCCATTCGGATGTCTGATCCTCACATGATCCTTTAGTTCAGCTGTTACATCCACTTCAATTAGCACTCGTGCATAAGAAACTCTCAGTTTCTTCGCTGTGCACTCATCCGTCATCACAGGTTTCCCAAGGAGGCTTGCTACCTTGCCAATAGTGTTGTCTCCCCAAAACACAATTGGAAGTTGACATATAAAAATAGGTACATTTAAAAATAAATCTACCTATTGTAAAATATTTAACATGTAGTGATTTTTAATGGAGATTTGACATATAAAATTTACCTAAGTAATCAATTATTGATAGTTTGTACAAATTAATATATATATATATATATATATATATATATATATATATATATATATTTTATAGAGTTGATAATTGTTCTTTGAATATGCCTTGTTTGACATATATAATATAGATTCTCTATAAAATAATAAACATAAATACTTAATGATCTGAATTGTTTATCAGGATTGGAGATAACCGAGATGTTGATGATCTTTCAAGTAAATTGATGAGAAAGGGGGTGGTGTACTTGCTAGGCACTCCGATGAATGGAGATCAGAGTAGCGCAACGGATGAATGGAGAACCTATAAGCTTGTTGTAGGTGCGAATGGAGTACCTATCACAAGTATTGAGTGGAATGACCTTCCCCATGAGAAACTCTATGAAAAATGTTTTATTTATCACAGTCTCTCAAGGATCCGCCATAATCACGAGTGGTATTGTTAATGGATCGACATAGAGCGGACTGTGTGATTCGTATGTGATAAGATATTCTAGAGACAGTGGTTGTACGAGTGGGTATTGAGAATTAAGTGAGGAAAGGATTTTCGCTTGAAGTGGACTTTTCGTTGTTATATCTTATGCAATTTTGGGCATGCACGAAGATTGGGACGAGGGTTGCGGATCAACTATTGGAATTGGATTTGGTCGGCAGGACGTGGTGTGGAGTTGTTGAATACGAAGATTATAGTTACGGGATTGTACATCCTTGTGGTTTTCGGTAGAGTCGTTTTGTCAAAGGATGAAGTAGGAATAGAAGTAAGACGTGTGAAATCAAGATGTAAAATCAAGCTTGGCTCCTAAAGTGTTTTGATGAAGACAAGTTAACAATGAAGATTTTGATTGCAAAAAGAAATGGCTCAAATCATCATATTAATCAAGTCTTGAAAGAATCATTGTGAATCAAAAATAAAATGTCAAAAGGTTATGCATTCAATCTCTCTATATGCATACAAGTGTTCACATAATAATTCATGCGTGCCATAAAAATGCTAAAAATATTTTACATATTAAAATCAAGTTAGAACATCTTTGAAAAAAAATGGACAGGGAACCGGTTACCCCATATGGAAACCCGGTTACCCGACATTCAGAAATAGCAAGCCCCTGGTTTTTGTATGGGGAACTCGGGTTCTCCCAGGTGGGAACCGGTTCCCCTTTGTAATTTTTCAAATTTTTTTAACGTTGGTTCAGTAGGAATCGGGTTCTCCCAGGTGGGAACCGGTTACCATTGAACCAATGTGAAAAATACTTTTATGTTTTGGGCATATTTTTTATGAAATCAAGATGTAAAATCAAGCTTGGCTCCTAAAGTGTTTTGATGAAGACAAGTTTACAATGAAGATTTTGATTGCAAAAAGAAATGGCTCAAATCATCATATTAATCAAGTCTTGAAAGAATCATTGTGAATCAAAAATAAAATGTCAAAAGGTTATGCATTCAATCTCTCTATATGCATACAAGTGTGTCATACCCCAAAATTTGCCCTCCATCTACTCAAGAGATTTCATACATCCATACTCAAGGATTCCTCAAGAGTTGATCAGACAAACTCTCTCCTAGACAATCAACCCAAACTAGGGTTTGGTATCTCTCAAGTCAAGATGGATTTCCAACATCTTCAATGGCCTTCATGCCTCCTCATATGCTTCAAAGATTCTCCATGTCAAGTTTCAAGCCTCACAAGTCAAGTTTCCTCAGACAATGGTTCAGATGGTTGAAAATCGGGTGTATTGGACAAAAAGTCAACTGTGGTCAACATACAGTCAAAATTTCTGATTTTTGGTCAACATCCTCATTTTGAAGTTACATTCATCATTTGATCAAGGGATGATCATGATTCATCAAGAAAACTCAAGATTTGCCCAAAAGTCAAACTTTCTAAATTAGGGTTTCTAGATGAAAAGTCAACTGAACTTTGACTGATCATAACTTTCTCATACTTTCTCAGAAATTTTTCCACCACCTCTTGTTTTGAAGGAAATTCAATTCTCTACAACTTCATGTCTCACAAGAATGTCCAAAAAATGCTTCATTTGAGAGGTATAGCTCAAAACATTACAGGTCATTTTCAAAGTCAACAAAAAGTCAACTTTTTGTTTTGAAGATATTTTGAGCATGGTAACTCCAATTGAGATGAGACCAAAGAAATTGGTTAGAGGACTCTTAGAGATTTCCAAAAAGTCCAAGAACACTCAAGAATATGGAAAATTGAGCAAGTTACACCATCTACAAGTTGGGCAATTTTGGAAGAATGCACAAAGAGAGATACTTCAAAAAATCAAATCTTTTGCAAATGGGCCTACTTTTTCTTCATCCTAACTTGTTCCTCAAGCAATTAGGAGTGTCCAAGCCCAAAGCCACGAATTTTTGATTTATTTTTCTATTTAATTTGTAATTTATTCATTTAAATGCAAATTAAATCTTAAAATAAATTATAAAATTGAAATTAATGGCAAAGATTGATTTTATTCTTTCCTTAAGGTCCAATTAACTCACAAATGCCAGCAAATTCGAAATTGGAGCAAGAAAGGCAAGATTGGATTGAAATTGATCAAGCTTTGAAGATTTGATTTTCATGGAAATATCAAATTTGATTTCCATTGAATATTGATTGATTCTTTCCAAATTCAATCCCAAATCCATCCAGTATAAATGTACAATGCATACCTATCAAGAAAGAACGAAAAAATTGCTCCACAAACCCTATTCCAAAGCTCAAAAAACCGTGGTGCACAAGCAAGTACAAACCCTAGTTCCAGCCGTTTTCAATCGATTCTAAGGTGTCCATTGCATTCCTTGATACCTCCAGAGTGAATCCAGATACTTACATTGCCAAAAACTATCCAGAATCAAGGAATCCGAGTTTGGTTTGTTCTTACAAAAATCGAAATCGTATTTTAATTCTCATGCATTTTTAACATGTTTCGTGGTTTGTTTTGTGTTTAGATGGAAGTTTGCAAGCTTTCTGCATAGTTTGATTGCCTTTTCGTGGCCGGAATCGAAGCTTGCCATGGCTAGGGTTTCATGGACCGAATTAGGATTCCATGAAATAGGACAAATTGGCCAAAACGAATGCTACCATTGTGTTTAGAATGACAAATCCAATCGAACCATGCCTTTAAACTGAATTTATATTGCGTGTACTGGATTTTGGAATTTGCAGGGACTATAGCGTCGCTCTGAGGCCGACGCAAAATGCCCAGAATTCAAAATGAAAGAGATGAAGTTCTTGGCGCGGGAATGATGCAATCGGAGGGTGACGCGTGCATGTATCCCACTCACTTTTCAAACACCGATGCAACGTGGCGTAGCGGTCGTTAGTCCTCAAGGTTTCACCTCGGTCACGAGTTCGATCCACTCTGGGCGTTTTGCATTTTCTCTCTCAAACTCATATTTTTATATTTTCCATATTTTAATATTTCTATTCAATTTTAGTTATTTTCATTATTTTATTTAAGCATCAAAAATACCAAAAACATTTTTTCTTTTTACATTATTTTCTAAAACCTTTATTTAATTTAATAAATTAAAAATATAATTTTGCATGCATATTTATTTTATTTATATTTTGCATTTAAATCATTATTAATTGCATTTTAATTATTAAATCTTGTCTAAAAATCCCAAAAATTATTTTAACTTATTTATCTTATTTCCAGATATATTAATTTTCTCATATTAAAAATTGCATTTTTCTAACATTTTCTCTTATTTCAATTTCATCATATTTCCGATTTTCTTATTCTTTCACAGTTGCCCGATTCGGACGTTTATTTTCATCGTTTTCTTTTTCAAATAATGTAATATATGGGATGTAATAGTTTAAATTAGGCTTTTATTTTCCATAAGTTAAATTATGTATCGCCCCAAAGCCATGTAATAGCGTAGGTTTATTTTCCGCTTTACATTCCGCATTTTACTTTCCGCACCCTTATCAATTGCTAGTAATTAGGCGTGTATGGCAAGATAATAATTGGACATAGCTCACACTAATTTTCAAGATAAAATATCTGAATTTGACACACCTCTCTCACACACGCACCCCTTAGGGTAATTCTCTCTCGATGCCTTTCGATTCAAAATGGTCATGTCCCTCGAACGTAGAGGTATTCTAGCACCGTTGCCTTCAAAACAAATCATCATAGTCCCTTCGATACAAAGATCATAAGACCCACGATGTCGCCTCCGAATACATGATCTTGACCCTCGATTGTCGCCTACGAAAAATGATGATAGTCCCTTCGAATGTGCTAGGATACTTCCTACAAGTTGCCTTCGATGACCATCCGATGTCCCTTCGAATGTCCCGCTTACATCCAACGAATGGAGCTACCTACTAACTAATGGTATGGCTAGCGCTATTCTAAAGGAATGTAGAAGTACAACAAAACGACCAATTCTGAGTGGGTAAATAAGTCTCTTAGTTGCTTGCTCTATCAAATGCTTTTCACACCACACACTCTTTTTCAAAGTTCAAATTCTTTTCAAAACGAAACATTTCCGAACACTTTGTATACACTCCTACATGAGTCATTATGAAGTCAAAGCGAAATGCCTTTTCAAAACATCTTTGTCAAACACACAGAAAGCAATTTTAAAAAAAAGTGATCTAGAGCAACTAAGAGCCCGTAGAATAAACTGCGGATGGAAAGGGTGCTAATACCTTCCTTTTCATAACCATTCTCCGAACTCGAATCTAACGAAGGTCTTTTTTTACTTTTACCTTCCCTTAATTGGATAAAAATAAAAGTCGGTGGCGACTCTTGCTATCCGCACATTTGGATACAAAAATCCTACAAAGTCAGTTCACCGTATCACAGAACTGGCGACTCTGCTGGGGACAACACCCAAAAGAGAGAATTGCCTTAGGGATTTCTAGATAACCTTTATTGCTTTTTGTTTGACTTGTATGCTTTATCTTTAAGGGTTGCTTGGGTATTATATTGTTGGGGGATCCTACACCCGGATCCGGGTTTCCTTTTAGGTAAGTAGCATTAGATCATCGCGACCGTTAGACGTATAACTACACGGTCAACATGATGGCTACGTTAGCGTGACACTTTGGTTGCCCCGATACTCTTCATTCCCAAGTTGAAGAAAGTATTTGGCTTCTGCGTGGTGTCATCAAGCGCTAACTAAACTTTTAGAACCTTAATTGACCCATCTTGGCCATTAGAAGGTAGTGAGATGGCCGGCTTTGGTGTAGACCGAGGTTGGTTGATACTCGATGCTACGCTCATTGAGATTAGACTTTTGGGACATTTTTGATCGACCACTTGGCCGTCGTATTGAAATAAGTGCCTACGAGAAAGATCTGTGATATGAGATTCCTAGAACCCGGTTACTATTATAGGACAGGATGAACCAACTCAAACTTTTGGTGGGGTAATCACCTATACCTCATGCAAGCCTTAACCCTAGGCTCATTGTGTGAATTGCTTGTGTGTGCTAAACATGACATCATGACATCATTCGCATTGCATATCATTTCTAACTATTTCAAGGACCTAGGGATTTATCTTTGCTCTGTTTTGTAGGGATTATGGCTTCTAGAAAGACTATCCGAATCAACTTCATGGGTATCCCTTCTCAACTCAAAGAATTGGTTTCAGAAATTTCCGACCATGCTCAGTTCATCAAAAGACATGGTTATCTACTTGATTTGGTTATCTCCGGTTTTGAAGAAGATATGATGCATGTCCTATTCCAGTTCTTTGATCCGAAACACCATTGCTTTACATTTCCAGATTATCAGTTGGTTCCTACCTTGGAAGAATTCTCTAAGCTACTTGGGATACCTATTCTCGACCAAATGCCATTCACCGGTTTAGAAAAGGTCCCTAAGTTCGAAGACATTGCATCCGCCTTACATCTTAAGCGCTCAGACATTGAAGCCAATTGGGAAACTAGAAGTGGAGTTAAGGGTTTACTTTCCAAGTTCTTAATCAAGAAAGCCCGAGAATTCCTCAAAGTTATGAGTTTCCATGCATTTGAGAACATTGTGGCCTTGCTAATTTATGGTTTGGTTCTATTCCCTAACTCGGATCAATTCATAGATGTCAATGCCATCAAGTTGTTTCTTACCCGCAATCCAGTGCCTACCTTACTTGGAGACATTCTACATTCTCTCCACACTCGTACTACTAAGCGACAAGGAACTCTCATGTGTTGTGTACCGTTGCTTTCAAGGTGGTTTATTTCGCACCTTCCTCCATCAGTTTTGAAGAATGAACAAAGGTTGAGATGGTCTCAAAGATTGATGTCACTCTCTCATTCAGATATCCGTTGGAACCTTTTCTCTCAAAAGGACTTCACATTCATTGAGCGTTGTGGAGAATTCCTAATGTACCACTACTTGGTATAAGGAGGTATTACTTACAACCCTTCTCTAGCTCTACGTCGGTTTGGTTTTGCTCAAAGAGATGGTCCACATGATATGCTTCTCCAAGATGTTGTGTTCGACTACAATCACGATCTCCGAATTACAAGCGGTTTATACATGCTTGGGGCATGGTAAAGAAGACGATACCAAGACTTTGGGGCACCGAACTCCATTCCTTGGGAACCTTACCTCAAATGGGTGCGAGCTCGAGCTCAAAACCTCATGATGCCATTCACGCTGTTCTACCAAGAATTATGGAACCTGTTGCTATAGGTGACGTACCTATCTGTTCTCCATCCCGACATGCCTACGATTTTGAAGACTTGAAGAGATCCGGATCCACTAAAAGAAGAAAGGGATACCTTTGAAGCTCAATGCTATGCAAGTGAGAAGAAAGTTCTAGAGTTGACCAAGCTACTTCACGAGGAGCGAAACATCAACGCTACATCGGCACCAAGAGGAAGCGCCATGGGAGACTTAGAGCTTTAGGATGTTTTGTTTTATTTTATTGTTTTGAACTATCTCTTGTACTTAAAAAGAAAAATAATGAGAAGTACTAATAAATGTTTGTTCATTGCTTGTTTAACAAATTTAAATCTCTTAGGTCCTTGAAAACATTGCATTGCATTCGCATAAAACATTGCATATCATAGCATAACATTGCATCACTGTACATTGGAGATTGGTTTTCTCATTTGCTCGCTATTTATTTTAGCGTAAATGGCTCTTGAGCAGATGTCAAAGATCTCCGGCTCGAATGCTCGGTTCAGCAGATGTTTACCAACTTGGTCCAAGGCCAAGAAGATCCAAGAAGCTCATCAACAAGAAGAAGAAGGTTGTTGGTCTCCTCAACATGGGTAGACGTTTCAAAGGGGTCCTAAAGTGGTCACCGTATTGAGCTCTCGAAGGAAGTGTCCATGCCGAGGGTACCAAGGGTGATGAAGGTGAGCAGGAGCCAAAGAAAGGAGGAGAGGATCATTCGATTATAGCCAACACTGATGAAGATGACAAGTACAAGCAACTTGAAGATCGCTCAATCTTGTGGAAAACTGAAAATGTCCGGTGAACTTTGATGATCCGAGTCTTGTTCCGGTGTTGTGATTCCTCCCAAGTTCAAAGTTCCAACTTTTGCCAAATATGATGGCATGTCTTGCCCAAAGTTGCATTTGAAGTCCTATGTCCGTAAGATCAATCCCACACAGACGAAAGTTGTGGATGCACTATTTTCAAGAGAGTTTGTCCGAACCCGTTGGAATGGTACTATCGCTAGAGAATGACCGTATCCGTACTTGGGTGACTTAGCGATGCTTTCTACGACAATATGAGTACAATGTGAATTGACACCCACTCGCATGCAACTACAAAGCATGTCTATGGGTCGTGACGAGAAGTTCAAGGAGTATGCTCGAAGTGGAGAGATCTAGCGAGTTCAACCACCCTTGTCCAATAGGGAGTTGGTTGATATGTTCATGGGAACACCGACAGCCCATTCTTCAATCATCCGATTGGAAATTCTTCATCCGGATTCACCGAGTTGATATTGACAAAGCGCATCAAGCGGTATCAAGAGTGGGAAGATTCATGTAGAGACATCTTCAATCTGCAAGAGATCCTTGGTGCTAAGAAAGAAGCTAATGTGTATGGTCGAAAAGCCGAGCCAAGACCGACCGTGCTCAATCTGTGGGGGTTGTAATCTCCAATCCTACATCAAGACACCTCATGAGACAAGCGTAGCGTAACGCGCACGAAGACAGTTTAAGATCAACATGCCATTGTCGCAAGCCTTGCAACACATGTTGAAAGCTGATTACTTTGAGGATCCTCCTCGAATGTCAACACTTCCTCTCCAAGTACAATCCTAATGCTAAGTGTGCTTACCATTCCAACACCCAGGCACGACGACAATTGTTGGGCTCAAGAACAAGATTCAAGATATGATTGAAGCTAAGCGATTGAGTTTGACCTCCGGTTGAGACTCCGAATGTGATCAACGCTCCTATGCCTAACCATGACAAGAGTTCCAATGTTGGTGACGATACTTATGTTTTCAACATAGATGACTTGACCATTCCTCCGATGACCGTTAAGAAGAATTTGTTGCAAGCGGTGTCAATCCAGATGCCCGAGTTGTCGTTGGTGCTCATCGCACGATGGTTGTGCTTGGTTGAGAAGACGTGTTCGGGCATGATGGATAACCGTGAGATACTATTTCGAAACCACCGTGCGAAGTTGTGTGAAGAAATGTCTAAGTTGAAGATTGACAATGCGAATGAAATCATCATGTGGGATACCTTGGGGCAGCCAAGTGGAAAATATGATTACATGGTGAAGTACTTCTCGAGTTACAAGATTCCTATTGAAGATGTTAAGGCGACCGGATGGGGTGACGATTTCCAAAGACTATGCCGATGTTAACACAATAAGGATTTCCTTTCGATCCTGTGCCTAGAGTGGCACCTCTCATTATCACTTCTCCAAGACCGCCCATATTCCTCGACAAAGCTATCCCTTGGAATTATGGAGTCGATGTTTACTATCATGGCGTCAAGCAAGACCCTCGATTATTGAAGATCTTACCATTGGAGTTTCTATTCCCGACATCGACAACATCACCGGATCCAGAAGGTGACCGAACCGGAAGGGTATTCTCTCCGAGATCTCTCCTCCAAAAGACATGCGACTCCTCGCATCCCGCTACTCAATCAATATCCCCACTAGAGGAAAGAACCAAGACTCATCCCGCTCAACTAGAAGTACCAAAGGAAGTTATCAAGACACCTCCAAACAAGAAATGGAGGAAATTGAAAATTATCAAGAAGAGTGACTACAATGTTGTGGAACATTGGGACAGATCAGTCCAAGATCTCCATGCTTGCTCGCTCTTATGCTCCGAGGCTCATGCTAACGCCTTGGTGAAGTTTCAAGAATGCTCATGTGCCGCAAGACACTACTTGATCAATTCGAAGTTTGTATTGCTAGCCGGCTGCCAACAACGGCCTAGGCTTCTCGATGTCGATTTGACTCCTTCAGGAAAGAAACACAACAAAGCCTTGCACATCTCTGTTGAATGCAAGGGTACTACCTTATCTCATGTTTTGGTAGATACCGGTTCTGCTCTGAATATCCTTCCGAAGACTGCTTTTGATCGACTTAATGTCGAAGGGTTGGTTTTGAGACCCAGTGACATTATCGTGAGAGCTTTTGATGGTTCTAAGCGCACGCTTGAGAGCTCACTCTGACTGTTAAAGTCGGTTCCCAGACTTTTGACTCTACTTTCTTTGTCATGGACATCCGTCCAGCTTACTCTTGTCTACTCGGACGCCCTTGGATACATGGGGCAGGCGTTGTTACCTCTACCTTGCATCAAAAACTGAAGTACCCGGTGAAAGGGAAAGTTGTTACAGTGTGTGGTGAAGAAGAGTATATGGTCAGTCATCGACGGTCATTCCACTATCTCGAGATGGAGGGTGAATTCTTCGAGACTCCTTGTCAAGCTTTTGAAACAATACCCAGATTCATGCCTGTTGACTCCCCCGTCACTCCTGAAGTTACACAAGCTCCACCTAGAATGGCCTCGCTGAAAGATGCTCAAGCTACTGTTGAACAAGGAGGTAGTACTATTTGGGGACAGCTCCCTGATCTTCCTTTCAAATTTGACAAGACTGGTTTAGGCTTCACTATCAAGGGTCAGAAGATGATACGCCGCGAACGTGCCGGCCAACTTCCTTTCCGCATCAGCCAAAGTGGAATCCATGCTATAGAAGACAACGACAACGGCTTCGACATCAGCAAGTGGATCTTCCCAACTCCAGATCATGGGCTCAGCAATTGGAAGACTGAAGACGTCATACCAATCTCCTTTAGTCAGGAGTAATTGCTCTTGTTTTGTTTTGCTTTTCGTATTTCTTTATGTTTGAACAATAAACTTTGAAAGCCTAGTGCCTTGCCCGGGCATCATGGCTCGTTCGAGGGTTATTATCTCGTTTGCGTATTTTCATTCAATAAATTCGTTGGACTTTTGCATTCAATTGTTTGTTTTCTTTCTTTACTTTATCACCCTTCAAAAGCTATGTGTTCTTACACACACCCACGTGATACGCAGAATCACTCGAATCTAGTTAATATTATGCTAGTGCTAAATATGACTTCGATAATCCGATCTACCAAGCAAGACGAAAGTGAGGAAGATTGTGAAGTGCCGGAGAACTTGCAGACTGCTACAAGAAGAAGCGAGTTATACAACCACACGAAGAGCAAGTTGAGGTTGTGAATTTGGGTGACAAAGAGAAAAGAGATCAAGATAGGAGCGGGTCTTGAGGACAATGTTAAAGAGAGGTTGGTTCAGATGCTACGAGACTATGTTGAGGTTTTTGCTTGGTCATACGAAGACATGCCGGGTTTAGACATTGATATTGTGGTACATCGATTGCCGACAAGGGAAGGTTTTCTCCCAGTGAAATAGAAGGTTCGTCGCATGCGTCCCGAGATGTCGAGAAAATCAAAGCCGGGTTATGAAGCGCTTCAACGCTGGTTTCTTAGTCGTCACCTCCTATCCCCAGTGGGTTGCAAATGTGGTACCCGTGCCTAAGAAGGATGGTAAGGTACGAATGTGTGTGGATTACAGAGATCTGAACAAAGCGAGCCCGAAAGACGATTTCCCACTTCCTCATATTGATGTTTTGGTTGACAATACCGCCAAGATAAGGTTTTCCTTCATGGATGGTTTCTCCGGTTACAATCAAATCAAAATGGCTCCTCAAGACATGGAGAAGACTACTTTTGTTACATGGGGCACTGCTACAAGGTTATGCCGTTCGGATCGAAGAGCAGGCGCCACTTATCGTGCTATGGTAACATTATTTCATGACATGATTCATCACGAGATAGAGGTCTACGCCGACGATATGATAGCTCGATCACGGCAAGAAGAACACCTCGATCATTTGCGTAAATTGTTTGATAGGTTGAAGAAGTACAGTGAGACTTAATCCCAACAAGTGCACCTTTGGAGTCGATCCGAAAACTCCTAGGGTTTGTAGTCGAAGAGGTATTGAGGTTGATCCCGCCAAGGTTAAAGCTATTCAAGAGATGCCACTCCCGCACCGAAGGAAGTCGAGGTTTCGGGCGATTGAACTACATTGCCGATTCATTGCACATAATCGCTATTTGAGCCAATCTTCAAGTTACTAAAGAAAGATCAAGTAGTGGAATGGAATGGCGATTGCCGATCGCTTTTGACAAAATCAAGGAATACCTAGTAATCCTCCTATCCCGATGCCGCCAAGGAAGACCTCTTATCATGTACTTGATGTTAGAAAACTCAATGGGGTGTGTGTTGGGGCAACATGACGAGTCCGGTCGAAAAGAGCATGCAATATACTACCTTAGCAAAAGTTTACCGATCGTGAAACAAGATACTCAACTTGAGAAAACTTGCAACGCTTTGGCTTATGCTCACGACTAAGACAAGATATGTTGACTCACACTACCTTATTGATTTCCAAGATGGATCCGATAAAATACATCTTTGAGAAACCAACTCTCCAAGAATAGCAAGATGGCAAATGATCTTGACCGAATATGACATCCAAGACACTTCTCGAGCGATCAAAGGAAGTGTAGTAGCCGATCATTTGGCTCATCAAGCCGTGACGACTATCAATCTATGCGGTCAATTTCCGCATCGAAGATGTTTTACTAGTTACAGATGAGAACCAGCCCGCACGAAGGACTGAACAAGGATCCCGATGGACTATGGTCTTTGATGGAGCCTCAAACACACTATGGCTAAGAAGATTTTGAGAACAGGTTACTATTGGTCCACCATGGAAGCTGATTGTCACCGCTATGCTCGATCTTGTCACAAATACCAGATTTATGCCGACAAAGTGCACGTACCTCCAGTACCTCTGAATGTTCTAATGAC
Organism: Vicia sativa; assembly: GCA_021764765.1. NCBI lineage: Eukaryota > Viridiplantae > Streptophyta > Magnoliopsida > Fabales > Fabaceae > Vicia > Vicia sativa. The sequence goes on along the minus strand of CM038793.1, from coordinate 285,754,702 downwards.
TCCTTGGCCTTTTGCAATGTGGGGGATTGACATGATTGGAGAAATTAAGCCCACAGCTTCCAATGGACATCGTTTCATTCTTGTGGCAATTGACTATTTCACCAAATGGGTGGAAGCAGCCTCGTATGCATCTGTTACCAAGAATGTAGTGGCTCGATTCATCAAGCATAATCTTATCTGTCGGTATGGCACTCCTGAAAGGATTATCACAGATAACGGTTCCAATCTCAACAACAAAATGATCACTGAACTCTGCACGCAATTCAAGATCAAGCATCACAATTCTTCTCCATATCGGCCTAAGATGAATGGCGCAGTGGAAGCCGCCAACAAGAACATTAAGAAAATTATACATAAGATGACGGTGACTTACAAAGATTGGCATGAGATGTTACCATTTGCTCTTCATGGTTATCGCACCAAGACGGACATCAACAGGCAACCCTTCTCTCTTGTATACGGTATGGAAGCGCCCTACCCATCGAGGTTCGGATACCCTCAACCGTAGTCCTCCGAGGCGAGTTAGGCGAAGACGATTGGGTCCGACTCGCCTTGACCGATTAATTTGATTGATGAGAACGACTCGCATCCATCCGCCATGGATGATTTATCGAAACGAATGATCGAGCATTTAACAAGAAGGTCAAGCACCGAGTCTACCAAGTCGGTGATCTAGTAGTCAAGCGCATCATTCTTCCACAAGGTGATCCTGTGGGCAAATGGACTCCCACCTATGAGGGACCGTTTGTAGTCAAGATGATTTTCGGAGCTATGATACTTAGCACCATGGATGGTGAAGACTTCCCACACCGTGAACGCAGACATAGTCAAAAATACTACGATGAAGAGACCCGCTAGGTCGACCGCCTAGGCAAAATAAGATCTGGCGAACCAAAAGGTTCGGGCAAAATTAAGGATATATACAAAACATGTACACCGGCAAGTCGAAAACCCGAAAAGGCGGCTTGGGCAAAAAGGGTATCTCGGTAGTGAAAACCGAAAGGGCGGTCTAGGCAAAAGTTAGGGATTTAAGCGCACGACTATGTCTCTTCCGATCACCGCTTGACTTCTATCAAGATTCAAGATTCAAATGGCGAATCGATCACTCACTTTCTCCGACAAGGAGATGAGATAGTCGAAATATATGAGTACTAGCATAGTTGGAACTTAACGAGATTGTTTCCGCATAGCTTTTTACCTTTCTTGTGTACAAAACTACTTGGCCATACGCTACCTTTCAAATAAACGCAAGCTTCTTTCTCTTTACAATTTTTGTTGTTGTCGTTTGCGATAAGTCCAACGTTTGTTTTGAACGATTATATGCACTTGACAATAAAAATCTCTCTGCAAACATACGAAAAGTGAACATGCAAAAGTACTTACTACAGGCTCTAGGATTTGGGACGACGACGAAAGTCACCCATACAATTCCCCACAGAGCATAAAGGTGTCACCCACAACACACCTTCCCCAGCGGAGTATAAGGGAATCCACGAGCAGCAAATCCACTCAATCGAGCAACGTTACATCAGTCTCCAAGCAGTAACACTTCATCCCCAGCGGATATTTCTCAATCCTCCCCCTTCTCCCGGCAGCAGTATCCAGACTCGAAACTTGGTCAGATAGTGCATCGGAGGAAACATACACCTTTTATTCCCCAGCCAGAGATTACAACGGACTCTAGACTCTTCAAGCCCGGTCTCTCAGCAACCATCAAATGCTCTCCAGCGAGATCTACACTCGGAATCCCCAGTAGAGCGTCTCTTAAATTTCCTCAGCAGGATCTACATACAAGGTCCTCAACAGATCGCCTCCCAGACTCTCCTCAGCAGGGTCTATATATGAGATCTCCGACAACGAGCCTCTCAAATCTCTACCTTCCTCAACAACGTCTAGGCCCAAGACTTGGTCAGATAGTGCATCGGAGGAATCCAAGATATCTTTCTTCTCCTTCAAAAGCAGGGTTCTCACCTACTCAATTCCCCAGGCAGAAGTTAGAAATCTTCAAACAGAATATCCGCATCTTCTTCAAGATGGATATGTTTTGAAATATCACAACATTCATCATTCATACATTTCTCATAAAGTCATAATTCATGCATATGTCATTCATATACACTGTCATGCATCATACTTTGCATAAAACTAACGAATATTCTATCAAAGTTTCTCTTGTTTTCTCCAAACAGTAATGACGCAAACAGTCCAGATTAAGCCCGAGCCGACGGAAAACTATCCGAAGCCCGCACAGTCCAGATTAAGCCCGAGCCGACGGAAAACTATCTGAAGACCGCCTCGACGACGGTCCAGATTAAGCCCCGAACCGACGGAAAACTATCCGAAGACCACCGGTTATCCTCCGATAACAGCAATGGATCAACACCGATGCACAAGGGAAGCTATCCACATTTTTGCCAACTACAATCTCCTCGGAGTAATCGACACGAAGATTTATTCGGCGCAACTACTGAGTCTAGCATACGACTCGGTTGCCTGGATGGCATCTTAAGCCCATCTCCGACTATTTGTCAACATCTCTTCACTATCGAATCTGCATATATGGTTAAAAATCAATACGCACCAATAACTCCATTTAAAGTGAACACGAGTCTAACGTCGACTCCTCGGATGGCATCTTAAGCCCATCTCCTCTCCATTCCAGAACATCTACGTAGTCTAACGACGACTCACCTCCAAAGATCGACCTTTCTAGATGGCATCTTAAGCCCATCTCCGCTCTCCTATTAACAACCTCGAGTCTAGCGTCGACTCGTTCCCCAAATAAGTCTCCAACTTCTCAAATGGCATCTGTAAGCCCATTCCGCATCATCCACCAACGGCGAGTGCAAATTTTGGTGTTCGGTGTTCAATCATCTTCTACCTCCGTGTCACGAAGACAAGCATGTCAATCTAACCCTTCCAGACAAGAAGATTGAACAGGCAGCTGTCATACCCCAAAATTTGCCCTCCATCTACTCAAGAGATTTCATACATCCATACTCAAGGATTCCTCAAGAGTCGATCGACAAACTCTCTCCTAGACAATCAACCCAAACTAGGGTTTGGTATCTCTCAAGTCAAGATGGATTTCCAACATCTCCAATGGCCTTCATGCCTCCTCATATGCTTCAAAGATTCTCCATGTCAAGTTTCAAGCCTCACAAGTCAAGTTTCCTCGACAATGGTTCGATGGTTGAAAATCGTGTATTGGACAAAAGTCAACGTGGTCAACATACAACAAAATTTCGATTTTTGGTCAACATCCTCATTTTGAAGTTACATTCATCATTTGATCAAGGGTTGATCATGATTCATCAAGAAAACTCAAGATTTGCCCAAAAGTCAAACTTTCTAAATTAGGGTTTCTAGATGAAAAGTCAATCGAACTTTGATGATCATAACTTTCTCATACTTTCTCGAAATTTTTCCACCACCTCTTGTTTTGAAGGAAATTCAATTCTCTACAACTTCATGTCTCACAAGAATGTCCAAAAATGCTTCATTTGAGAGGTATAGCTCAAAACATTAGGTCATTTTCAAAGTCAACAAAAGTCAACTTTTGTTTTGAAGATATTTTGAGCATGGTAACTCCAATTGAGATGAGACCAAAGACATTGGTTAGAGGACTCTTAGAGCTTTCCAAAAGTCCAAGAACACTCAAAATGTGGAAAATTGAGCAAGTTACACCATCTACAAGTTGGGCAATTTTGAAGAATGCACAAGAGAGATACTTCAAAAATCAAATCTTTTGCAAATGGGCCTACTTTTTCTTCATCCTAACTTGTTCCTCAAGCAATTAGGAGTGTCCAAGCCCAAAGCCACGAATTTTTGATTTATTTTTCTATTTAATTTGTAATTTATTCATTTAAATGCAAATTAAATCTTAAAATAAATTATAAAATTGAAATTAATGGCAAAGATTGATTTTATTCTTTCCTTAAGGTCCAATTAACTCACAAATGCCAAACAAATTCGAAATTGGAGCAAGAAAGGCAAGATTGGATTGAAATTGATCAAGCTTTGAAGATTTGATTTTCATGGAAATATCAAATTTGATTTCATTGAATATTGATTGATTCTTTCCAAATTCAATCCCAAATCCATCCAGTATAAATGTACAATGCATACCTATCAAGAAAGAACGAAAAAATTGCTCCACAAACCCTATTCCAAAGCTCAAAAAACCGTGGTGCACAAGCAAGTACAAACCCTAGTTCCAGCCATTTTCAATCGATTCTAAGGTGTCCATTGCATTCCTTGATACCTCCAGTGAATCCAGATACTTACATTGCCAAAACTATCCGAATCAAGGAACCGAGTTTGGTTTGTTCTTACAAAATCAAATATTTTAATTCTCATGCATTTTAACATGTTTCGTGGTTTGTTTTGTGTTTAGATGGAAGTTTGCAAGCTTTATAGTTTGATTGCCTTTCGTGGCGGAATCGAGCTTGCCATGGCTAGGGTTTCATGGACCGAATTGGGATTCCACGAAATAGGACAAATTGGCCAAAAATGCTACCATTGTGTTTAGAATGACAAATCCAATCGAACCATGCCTTTAAATGAATTTATATTATGTGTCTTGGATTTTGGAATTTGCGGGGACTATGCGCGGCCGAGGCCGACAAAATGCCAAATTCAAAATGAAAGAGATGAAGTTCTTGGCGCGAATGATGCAATCGGAGGGTGACGTGCATGTATCCCACTCACTTCGCTTTCAAACACCGATGCAACGTGGCGTAGCGGGGTGCGTTAGTCCTCAAGGTTTGACCTCGTCACGAGTTCGATCCACTCTGAGGCGTTTGCATTTTCTCTCAAACTCGCATATTTTTATATTTTCCATATTTTAATATTTCTATTCAATTTAATTATTTTCATTATTTTATTTAAGCATCAAAAAATACCAAAAAACATTTTTTTCTTTTTACATTATTTTTCTAAAAACCTTTATTTAATTTAATAAATTAAAAAATATAATTTTTGCATGCATATTTATTTTATTTATATTTTTGCATTTAAATCATTATTAATTGCATTTTAATTATTAAATCTTGTCTAAAAAATCCCAAAAAATTATTTTAACTTATTTATCTTATTTCCAGCATATATTAATTTTCTCATATTAAAAATTGCATTTTTTCTAACATTTTCTCTTATTTCAATTTCATCATATTTCCCGATTTTCTTATTCTTTCACAGGTTGCACCGATTCGGACGTTTTATTTTCATCGTTTTCTTTTTTCAAATAATGTAACTGTATATGGGATGTAATAGTTTAAATTAGGCTTTTATTTTCCGCAAGTTAAATTATGTATCTGCCCCAAAGCCATGTAATAGCGTAGGTTTATTTTCCGCACCTTTACATTCCGCATTTTTACTTTCCGCACCCTTATCAATTGCTAGTAATTAGGCGTGTATGGCAAGATAATAATTGGACATAGCTCACACTAATTTTCAAGATAAAATATCTGAATTTGACACACCTCTCTCACACACGCACCCCTTAGGGTAATTCTCTCTCGATGCCTTTCGATTCAAAATGGTCATGTCCCTCGAACATAGAGGTATTCTAGCACCGTTGCCTTCAAAACAAATCATCATAGTCCCTTCGATACAAAGATCATAAGACCCACGATGTCGCCTCCGAATACATGATCTTGACCCTCGATTGTCGCCACGAAAATGATGATAGTCCCTTCGAATGTGCTAGGATACTTCCTACAAGTTGCCTTCGATGACCATCCGATGTCCCTTCGAATGTCCCGCTTACATCCAACGAATGGAGCTACCTACTAACTAATGGTATGGCTAGCGCTATTCTAAAGGAATGTAGAAGTACAACAAAACGACCAATTGAGTGGGTAAATAAGTCTCTTAGTTGCTTGCTCTATCAAATGCTTTTCACACCACACACTTTTTCAAAGTTCAAATTCTTTTCAAAACGAAACATTTCCGAACACTTTGTATACACTCCTACATGAGTCATTACAAAGTCAAAGCGAAATGCCTTTTCAAAACATCTTTGTCAAACACACAGAAAGCAATTTTAAAAAGTGATCTAGAGCAACTAAGAGCCCGTAGAATAAATGGATGGAAAGGGTGCTAATACCTTCCCTTTTCATAACCATTCTCCGAACTCGAATCTAACGAAGGTCTTTTTCTTACTTTTACCTTCCCTTAATTGATAAAAATAAAAGTCGGTGGCGACTCTTGCTATCCGCACATTTGGATACAAAATCCTACAAAGTCGGTTCACCGTATCACGAATGGCGACTCTGGACAACACCCAAAAGAGAGAATTGCCTTAGGATTTCTAGATAACCTTTATTGCTTTTTGTTTGACTTGTATGCTTTATCTTTAAGGGTTGCTTGGGTATTATATTGTTGGGGATCCTACACCGGATCCGGTTTCCTTTTAGGTAAGTAGCATTAGATCATCGCGACCGTTAGACGATAACTACACGGTCAACATGATGGCTACGTTAGCGTGACACTTTGGTTGCCCGATACTCTTCATTCCCAAGTTGAAGAAAGTATTTGGCTTCTGTGGTGTCATCAAGCGCTAACTAAACTTTTAGAACCTTAATTGACCCATCTTGGCCATTAGAAGGTAGTGAGATGGCGGCTTTGGTGTAGACCGAGGTTGGTTGATACTCGATGCTACGCTCATTGAGATTAGACTTTTGGGACATTTTTGATCGACCACTTGGCGTCGATTGAAATAAGTGCCTACGAGAAAGATCGTGATATGAGATTCCTAGAACCGGTTACTATTATAGGACAGATGAACCAACTCAAACTTTTGGTGGGGTAATCACCTATACCTCATGCAAGCCTTAACCCTAGGCTCATTGTGTGAATTGTTGTGTGTGCTAAACATGACATCATGACATCATTCGCATTGCATATCATTTCTAACTATTTCAAGGACCTAGGATTTATCTTTGCTCTCTTGTAGGGATTATGGCTTCTAGAAAGACTATCCGAATCAACTTCATGGGTATCCCTTCTCAACTCAAAGAATTGGCGAAATTCCGACCATGCTCGGTTCATCAAAAGACATGGTTATCTACTTGATTTGGTTATCTCGGTTTTGAAGAAGATATGATGCATGTCCTATTCGGTTCTTTGATCCAAACACCATTGCTTTACATTTCAGTTATCGATTGGTTCCTACCTTGGAAGAATTCTCTAAGCTACTTGGGATACCTATTCTCGACCAAATGCCATTCACGGTTTAGAAAAGGTCCCTAAGTTCAAGACATTGCATCCGCCCATCTTAAGCGCTCGGACATTGAAGCCAATTGGGAAACTAGAAGTGGAGTTAAGGGTTTACTTTCCAAGTTCTTAATCAAGAAAGCCCGAGAATTCCTTAAAGTTATGAGTTTCCATGCATTTGAGAACATTGTGGCCTTGCTAATTTATGGTTTGGTTCTATTCCTAACTCGGATCAATTCATAGATGTCAATGCCATCAAGTTGTTTCTTACCCGCAATCCAGCCTACCTTACTTGGAGACATTCTACATTCTCTCCACACTCGCACTACTAAGCGACAAGGAACTCTCATGTGTTGTGTACCGTTGCTTTCAAGGTGGTTTATTTCGCACCTTCCTCCATCGCTTTGAAGAATGAACAAAGGTTGAGATGGTCTCAAAGATTGATGTCACTCTCATTCAGATATCCGTTGGAACCTTTTCTCTCAAAAGGACTTCACATTCATTGAGCGTTGTGGAGAATTCCTAATGTACCACTACTTGGTATAAGGGAGGTATTACTACAACCCTTCTCTAGCTCTCGTCGGTTTGGTTTTGCTCGAAGAGATGGTCCACATGATATGCTTCTCCAAGATGTTGTGTTCGACTACAATCACGATCTCCGAATTAAGCGAAGGTTTATACATGCTTGGGGCATGGTAAAGAAGACGATACCAAGACTTTGGGGCACCGAACTCCATTCCTTGGGAACCTTACCTCAAATGGGTGCGAGCTCGAGCTCAAAACCTCATGATGCCATTCACTGTTCTACCAAGAATTATGGAACTGTTGCTATAGGTGACGTACCTATCTGTTCTCCATCCCGACATGCCTCCGATTTTGAAGACTTGAAGAGATCCGGATCCAACTAAAAGAAGAAAGGATACCTTTGAAGCTCGATGCTATGCAAGTGAGAAGAAAGTTCTAGAGTTGACCAAGCTACTTCACGAGGCGAAACATCAACGCTTACATCGGCACCAAGAGGAAGCGCCCATGGGAGACTTAGAGCTTTAGGATGTTTTGTTTTATTTTATTGTTTTGAACTATCTCTTGTACTTAAAAGAAAAAGAATAATGAGAAGTACTAATAAATGTTTGTTCATTGCTTGTTTAACAAATTTAAATCTCTTAGGTCCTTGAAAACATTGCATTGCATTCGCATAAACATTGCATATCATAGCATAACATTGCATCACGTGTACATTGGAGATTGGTTTTCTCATTTGCTCGCTATTTATTTTAGCGAAATGGCTCTTGAGCAGGTCAAAGATCTCCGCTCGTAATGCTCGGCCAGCAGATGTTTACCAACTTGGTCCAAGGCCAAGAAGATCTGAAGCTCATCAACAAGAAGAAGAAGGTTGTTGGTCTCCTCAACATGGGTAGACGCTTCAAAGGGGTCCTAAAGTGGTCACCGTATTGAGCTCTCAAGGAAGTGTCCATGCGAGGGAGTACCAAGGGTGATGAAGGTGAGCAGCGGAACCAAAGAAAGGAGGAGAGGATCATTCGATTATAGCCAACACTGATGAAGATGACAAGTACAAGCAACTTGAAGATCGCTGAATCTTGTGGAAAACCGAAAATGTCCGGCTGAACTTTGATGATCCGAGTCTTGTTCCGGTGTTGTGATTCCTCCCAAGTTCAAAGTTCCAACTTTTGCCAAATATGATGGCATGTCTTGCCCAAAGTTGCATTTGAAGTCCTATGTCCGTAAGATCAATCCCCACACCGACGAGAAAGTTGTGGATGCACTATTTTCAAGAGAGTTTGTCCAACCCGTTGGAATGGTACTATCACTAGAGAATGACCGTATCCGTACTTGGGTGACTTAGCGATGCTTTCTGAACAATATGAGTACAATCTTGAATTGACACCCACTCATGCAACTACAAAGCATGTCTATGGGTCGTGACGAAGTTCAAGGAGTATGCTCGAGTGGAGATCTAGCGAGGAGTTCAACCACCCTTGTCCAATAGGGAGTTGGTTGATATGTTCATGGAACACCGACAGCCCATTCTTCAATCATCGATTGGAAATTCTTCATCCGGATTCACCGAGTTGATATTGATGACGCGCATTGTGGTATCAAGAGTGGGAAGATTCATGTAGAGACATCTTGAATCTTGCAAGAGATCCTTTGGTGCTAAGAAAGAAGCTAATCGTGTATGGTCGAAAAGCCGAGCCAAGACCGACCGTGCTCAATCTGTGGGGCGTTGTAATCTCCAATCCTACATCGGCCAACCTCGTGAGACAGTAGCGTGCGCGCCACGAGGCAGTTATTTAAGATCAACATGCCATTGTCGCAAGCCTTGCAACACATGTTGAAAGCGATTGATTACTTGAGGATCCTCCTCGAATGTCAACACTTCCTCTCCGTACAATCCTAATGCTAAGTGTGCTTACCATTCCAACAGCCCAGGCACGACACGACAATTGTTGGGCTCAAAGAACAAGATTCAAGATATGATCAAGCTAAGCGATTGAGTTTGACCCTCGGTTGAGACTCGAATGTGATCAACGCTCCTATGCCTAACCATGACAAGAGTTCCAATCTTTTTGGTGGCGATACTTATGTTTTCAACATAGATGACTTGACCATTCCTCGATGGTAAGAAGAATTTGTTGCAAGCGGTGTCAATCCGGATGCCCAGAGTTGTCGTTGGTGCTCGTCTGCACGATGGTTGTGCTTGGTTGAGAAGGCGTGTTCAAAGCATGATGGATAACCGTGAGATACTATTTCGAAACCACCGCGAAGTTGTGAAGAAATGTCTAAGTTGAAGATTGACAATGCGAATGAATGGCTATCATCTGTGGGATACCTTGGGGCAGCCAAGTGGAAAATATGATTACATGGTGAAGTACACGTTCTGAGAGCTACAAGATTCCTATTGAAGATGTTAAGGCGACCGGATGGGGTGACGATTTCCACAAGATTATGCCGATGTTAACACAATAAGGATTTCCTCGATCCCGTGCCTAGGTGGCACCTCTCATTATCACTTCTCCAAGACCGGTTCCATATTCCTCGACAAAGCTATCCCTTGGAATTATGGAGTGATGTTTACTATCATGGCGTCAAGCAAGACCCTCGATTATTGAAGATCTTACCATTGGAGTTTCTATTCACGACATCGACAACATCACGGATCGATGGTGACGAACCGGAAGGGTATTCTCTCGAGATCTCTCCTCCAAAGACACTGCGACTCCACCGCATCCTACTCAATCAATATCCCACTAGGGGAAAGAACCAAGAACTCATCACCTCACTAGAAGTACCAAAGGAAGTTATCAAGACACCTCCAAACAAGAAATGGAGGAAATTCAAAATTATCAAGAAGAGTGACTACAATGTTGTGGAGCAGTTGGGACAGACTCGTCAAAGATCTCCATGCTTGCTCTGCTCTTATGCTCCGAGGCTCATGCTAACGCCTTGGTGAAGTTTCTGAAGAATGCTCATGTACCGCAAGACACTACTACTGATCAATTCGAAGTTTGTATTGCTAGCTGCCAACAACGGCCTAGGCTTCTCGATCTTGATTTGACTCCTTCCGAAAGAAACACAACAAAGCCTTGCACATCTGTTGAATGCAAGGGTACTACCTTATCTCATGTTTTGGTAGATACGGCCTTTCCGAATATCCTTCCAAGATCGCTTTTGATCGACTTAATGTCGAAGGGTTGGTTTGAGACCCGGTGACATTATCGTGAGCTTTTGATGGTTCTAAGCGCCAGTGCTTGGAGAGCTCACTCTGCTGTTAAAGTCGGTTCCCGTTTTGACTCTACTTTCTTTGTCATGGACATCCGTCCGAATTACTCTTCTACTTGGGCCTTGGATACATGGGCGGGCGTTACCTCTACCTTGCATCAAAAAGTACCCGTGAAAGGAAAGTTGTTCAAGTGTGGTGAAGAAGAGTATATGGTCACCATCTACGGTCATTCCACTATCTCGAGATGGAGGGTGAATTCTTGAGACTCCTTGTCAAGCTTTTGAAACAATACCAGTCATGCACGTGACTCCCGTCACTCTGAGTTACACAAGCTCCACCTAGAATGGCCTCATTGAAAGATGCTCAAGCTCTTGTTGAACAAGGAGGTAGTACTATTTGGGGACAGCTCACGATCTTCCTTTCAAATTTGACAAGGCCGGTTTAGGCTTCACCATCAAGTCGAGAAGATGATACGCGAGCGTGCGGCCAACTTCCTCGCATCGCCAGTGGAATCCATGCTATAGAAGACAACGACAAGCCGACATCGCAAGTGGATCTTCCCAACTCCGGATCATGGGCTCAAAGAATTGGAAGGCGAAGGCGTCATACCAATCTCCTTTAGTCGAGTAATTGCTCTTGTTTTGTTTTGCTTTTCGTATTTCTTTATGTTTGAACAATAAACTTTGAAAGCCTAGTGCCTTGCCGGGGCATCATGGCTCGTTCGAGGTTATTATCATCGTTTGCGTATTTTCATTCAATAAATTCGTTGGACTTTTGCATTCAATTGTTTGTTTTCTTTCTTTACTTTATCACCCCTTCAAAAGCTATGTGTTCTTACACACACCCGTGATACATGCGAATCACTCAAATCTCGTTAATAATGACTATGCTAGTGCTAAATATGACTTCGATAATCCGATCTACCAAGCCGAAGGCGAAAGTGAGGAAGATTGTGAAGTGCCGGAGAACTTGCCGATTGCTACAAGAAGAGCGAGTTATCTGACCACGAAGAAGCGAGTTGAGGTTGTGAATTTGGAGTCTTGACAAAGACGAAAGAGATCAAGATAGGGCGGGTCTTGAGACAATGTTAAAGAGAGGTTGGTTCGGATGCTACGAGACTATGTTGAGGTTTTGCTTGGTCATACGAAGACATGCGGGTTTAGACATTGATATTGTGGTACATCGATTGCCGACAAGGAAGGTTTTCTCGGTGAAATAGAAGGTTAAATCGCATGCGTCACGAGATGTCGAGGAAAATCAAAGCAAGTTATAAAGCTTCAACATTGGTTTCTTAGCACCTCATCCGATGGGTTGCAAATGTGGTACCCGTGCCTAAGAAGGATGGTAAGGTACGAATGTGTGTGGATTACGAGATCCGAACAAAGCGAGCCGAAGCGATTTCCCACTTCCTCATATTGATGTTTTGGTTGACAATACCGCTCGGCATAAGGTTTTCTCCTTCATGGATGGTTTCTCCGGTTACAATCAAATCAAAATGGCTCCACGAAGACATGGAAGACTACTTTTGTTACCGTGGGGCACTACGCTACAAGGTTATGCGTTCGATTTGAACGGGCGCCACTTATCGCGTGCTATGGTAACATTATTTCATGACATGATTCATCATGAGATAGAGGTCTCGTCGGCGATATGATAGCTCGATCACGGTGAAGAAGAACATCTCGATCATTTGCGTAAATTGTTTGATAGGTTGAAGAAGTGCAGTGAGACTTAATCCCAACAAGTGCACCTTTGGTCGGATCCGGAAAACTCCTAGGGTTTGTAGTCGGTGGAAGGGTATTGAGGTTGATCCCCAAGGTTAAAGCTATTCAAGAGATGCCGCTCCCTTGCCGAGAAGGAAGTCGAGGTTTCTTGGGCCGATTGAACTACATTGCGATTCATTGCACACAATCGCTATTGTGAGCCAATCTTCAAGTTACTAAAGAAAGATCAAGTAGTGGAATGGAATGGCGATTGCGGATCGCTTTTGACAAAATCAAGGAATACCTCATGAATCCTCCTATCCTCGATGCCGCCTGAAGGAAGACCTCTTATCATGTACTTGACGGTGTTAGAAAACTCAATGGGGTGTGTGTTGGGGCAACATGGCGAGTGCAGTCGAAAAGAGCATGCAATATACTACCTTAGCAAAAGTTTACCGGTGTGAAACAAGATACTCATGACTTGAGAAAACTTGCACGCTTTGGCTTTGCTCGGCGACTAAGGCGATATGTTGACTCACACTGTATTGATTTCAAGATGGATCCGATAAAATACATCTTTGAGAAACCCGACTCTCTCGGGAAGAATAGCAAGATGGCAAATGATCTTGACCGAATATGACATCCAGTACACTTCTGAAGCGATCAAAGGAAGTGTAGTAGCCGATCATTTGGCTCATCGCGTGACGACTATCAATCTATGCGATTCGAATTTCAGACGAAGATGTTTTACTAATTACAGATGCGAGAACCGAGGCCAGACGAAGGACGAACAAGGATCCCGATGGACTATGGTCTTGATGGAGCCTCAAACACACTATGGCTGAAGATTTTGAGAGCAGTTACTATTGGTCCACCATGGAAGGCGATTGTCACCGCTATGCTCGATCTTGTCACAAATACCGTTATGCGACAAAGTGCACTACCTCGGTACCTCAGATGTTCTATGACTCCTTGGCCTTTTGCAATGTGGGGATTGACATGATTGGAGAAATTAAACCCACGACTTCCAATGGACATCGTTTCATTCTTGTGGCAATTGACTATTTCACCAAATGGGTGGAAGCGACCTCGTATGCATCTGTTACCAAGAATGTGTGGCTCGATTCATCAGCATAATCTTATCATCGGTATGGCACTCTGAAAGGATTATCACAGATAACGGTTCCAATCTCAACAACAAAATGATCATGAACTCACGCAGCGATTCAAGATCAAGCATCACAATTCTCCATATCGGCCTAAGATGAATGGCGCGATGGAAGCCGCCAACAAGAACATTAAGAAAATTATACGAAGATGGCGGTGACTTACAAAGATTGGCATGAGATGTTACCATTTGCTCTTCATGGTTATCGCTTTTCTGATCACGGACATCAGCAGAACCCCTTCTCTCTTGTATACGGTATGGAAGCCGTCTTACCCATCGAGTTCGATACCCTCGACGAGTCCTCTAGGGGCGAGTTAGCGAGGCGATTGGGTCGGACTTCGCCTTGACGGATTAATTTGATTGATGAGAAGCGACTCGCATCCATACGCCATGGACAGTTGCTCGAACGAATGATCGAGCATTTAACAAGAAGGTCGCACCGAGTCTACCAAGTCGGTGATCTAGTAGTCAGCGCATCATTCTTCCACAAGGTGATCCCAGGGCAAATGGACTCCACTTGAGGGACCGTTTGTAGTCAAGACAGATATTCCGGTGAGCTATGATACTTAGCACCATGGATGGTGAAGACTTCCCACCGTGAGCGCAGACATAGTCAAAAATACTACGTGAAAGAGACCGCTAGGTCGATGGCCTAGGCAAAATAAGGGCATCTGGCGAACAAAGGTTCGGGCAAAATTAAGGATATATACAAAACATGTACACCGGCAAGTCGAAACACGAAAAGGCGGCTTGGGCAAAAAGGGTATCCGGTGGTGAAAACCGAAGGCGGTCTAGGCAAAAGTTAGGGATTTAAGCGTGCGACTATGTCTCTTCGGATCACACCCTTCGGACTTCTATCGGCATTCAAGATTCAAATGGCGAAGATCGGTCTACTCACTTTCTCTGACAAGGAGATGAGATAGTCGAAATATAGTACTAGCATAGTTGGAACTTAACGAGATTGTTTCGCATAGCTTTTACCTTTCTTGTGTACAAACTACTTGGCCATACGCTACCTTTCAAATAAACGCAGCTTCTTTCTCTTTACAATTTTTGTTGTTGTCGTTTGCAATAAGTCCAACGTTTGTTTTGAATGATTATGCATTTGACAATAAAAATCTCTTTGCAAACATACGAAAAGTGAACATGCAAAAGTACTTACTACGAGGCTCTAGGATTTGGGATGCGGCGAAAGTCACCCATACACCCCACAGAGCATAAAGGTGTCACCTGACACACCTTCCCAGCGGAGTATAAGGAATCCGGCGGCAATTCACTCAATCGAGCAACGTTACATCGATCTCAGCAGAACACTTCATCCCGCGGATATTTCTCAATCCTCCCCTTCTCCCGGCAGCGGTATCGGACTCGAAACTTGGTCGAGATAGTGCATCGGAGAAACATACACCTTTATTCCCGGCCCGGAGATTACAACGGACTCTAGACTCTTCAAGCCGGTCTCTCGGCAACCATCAAATGCTCTCGTGAGATCTACACTCGGAATCCCGATGGGCGTCTCTTAAATTTCCTCAGCGGGATCTACATACAAGGTCCTCAGCAGATCGCCTCCCAGACTCTCCTCAGCAGGGTCTATATATGAGATCTCCGACAACGAGCCTCTCAAATCTCTACCTTCCTCAACAACGTCTAGGCCCAAGACTTGGTCGATAGTGCATCGGAGGAATCAAGATATCTTTCTTCTCCTTCAAAGGTTCTCACCTACTCAATTCCCAGGCAGAGTTAGAAATCTTCAAGCAGAATATCCGCATCTTCTTCAAGATGGATATGTTTTGAAATATCACAACATTCATCATTCATACATTTCTCATAAAGTCATAATTCATGCATATGTCATTCATATACATTGTCATGCATCATACTTTGCATAAAACTAACAAATATTCTATCAAAGTTTCTCTTGTTTTCTCCAAAGCAGTATGATCCTCGGCGCAAATAGGTCCAGATTAAGCCCGAGCCGGCGGAAAACTATCCGAAAGACCGCCTTAAACAGTCGAGATTAAGCCCGAGCCGACGGAAAACTATCTGAACCCGCCTCCGACGGTGGTCGAGATTAAGCCCGAACCGATGGGAAAACTATCCGAAAGACCACCTCGGTTATCCTCCGATAACAGCAATGGATCAACACCGATGCACAACAGGAAGCTATCCACATTTTGCCAACTACAATCTCCTCGGAGTAATCGACACGAAGATTTATTACGCGGCAACTATGAGTCTAGCATACTTCGGTTGCCTGGATGGCATCTTAAGCCCATCTCACTATTTGTCAACATCTCTTCACTATCGAATCTGCATATATGGTTAAAAATCAATACAACCAATAACTTCATTTAAAGTGAACACGAAGTCTAACGTGACGACTCCTCGGATGGCATCTTAAGCCCATCTCCTCTCCATTCCAGAACATCTGAGTCTAACGTCGACTCACCCTCCAGCATCGACCTTTCTAGATGGCATCTTAAGCCCATCTCGTCAGCTCTCCTATTAACAACCTCGAGTCTAGCGTCGACTCGTTCCCAGTAAGTCTCCAACTTCTCAAATGGCATCTGTAGCCCATTCCGCATCATCCACCAACGAGTGCAAATTTTCGGTGTACTCGGTGTTCAATCATCTTCTACCTCAGGTCACGAAGACAAGCATGTCAATCTAACC
Organism: Vicia sativa; assembly: GCA_021764765.1. Classification (NCBI taxonomy): domain Eukaryota; kingdom Viridiplantae; phylum Streptophyta; class Magnoliopsida; order Fabales; family Fabaceae; genus Vicia; species Vicia sativa. The sequence goes on along the minus strand of CM038793.1, from coordinate 285,738,198 downwards.
CTTCCATACAAGAAGATTGAGCAGGGGCAGCTGTCATACCCAAAATTTGCCCTCCATCTACTCAGAGATTTCATACATCCATACTCAAGTTCCTCAAGAGTTGATCGGACAAACTCTCTCCTAGACAATCAACCCAAACTAGGGTTTGGTATCTCTCAAGTCAAGATGGTTCCAACATCTCCAATGGCCTTCATGCCTCCTCATATGCTTCAAAGATTCTCCATGTCAAGTTTCAAGCCTCACAAGTCAAGTTTCCTCGGACAATTGTTCGGATGGTTGAAAATCGGTGTATTGGACAAAAAGTCAAGCTGTGGTCAACATAACAAAACTTCGATTTTTGGTCAACATCCTCATTTTGAAGTTACATTCATCATTTGATCAAGGGTTGATCATGATTCATCAAGAAAACTCAAGATTTGCCCAAAAGTCAAACTTTCTAAATTAGGGTTTCTAGATGAAAAGTCAATGAACTTTGATCATAACTTTCTCATACTTTCTCGAAATTTTCCACCACCTCTTGTTTTGAAGGAAATTCAATTCTCTACAACTTCATGTCTCACAAGAATGTCCAAAAATGCTTCATTTGAGAGGTATAGCTCAAAACATTACGTGTCATTTTCAAAGTCAACAAAAGTCAACTTTTGTTTTGAAGATATTTTGAGCATGGTAACTCCAATTGAGATGAGACCAAAGACATTGGTTAGAGGACTCTTAGAGCTTTCCAAAAGTCCAAGAACACTCAAAATGTGGAAAATTGAGCAAGTTACACCATCTACAAGTTGGGCAATTTTGGAAGAATGCACAAAGAGATACTTCAAAAATCAAATCTTTTGCAAATGGGCCTACTTTTTCTTCATCCTAACTTGTTCCTCAAGCAATTAGAGTGTCAAGCCCAAAGCCACGAATTTTGATTTATTTTTCTATTTAATTTGTAATTTATTCATTTAAATGCAAATTAAATCTTAAATAAATTATAAAATTGAAATTAATGGCAAAGATTGATTTTATTCTTTCCTTAAGGTCAATTAACTCACAAATGCCAGCAAATTCGAAATTGGAGCAAGAAAGGCAAGATTGGATTGAAATTGATCAAGCTTTGAAGATTTGATTTTCATGGAAATATCAAATTTGATTTCCATTGAATATTGATTGATTCTTTCAAATTCAATCCCAAATCCATCGATATAAATGTACAATGCATACCTATCAAGAAAGAACGAAAAATTGCTCCACAAACCCTATTCCAATCAAAAACCGTGGTACAAGCAAGTACAAACCCTAGTTCCAGCCGTTTCAATCGATTCTAAGGTGTCCATTGCATTCCTTGATACCTCCAGTGAATCGGATACTTACATTGCCAAAAACTATCCGAATCAAGGAATCAGTTTGGTTTGTTCTTACAAAAATCGAAATCGTATTTTAATTCTCATGCATTTTAACATGTTTCGTGGTTTGTTTGTGTTTAGATGGAAGTTTGCAAGCTTTGCATAGTTTGATTGCCTTTTCATGGCCGAATCAAGCTTGCCATGGCTAGGGTTTCATGGACGGAATTGGATTCCACGAAATAGGACAAATTGGCCAAAATGAATGCTACCATTGTGTTTAGAATGACAAATCCAATCGAACCATGCCTTTAAATGAATTTATATTATGTCTTGGATTTTGAATTTGCGGGACTATAGCCGCTCGAGGCCGATATAAAATGCCAATTCAAAATGAAAGAGATGAAGTTCTTGGCGGAATGATGCAATCGGAGGGTGACGCTGCATGTATCCTCACTTCGTTTTCAAACACTGATGCAACGGGCGAGGGTATGTCCTCAAGGTTTGAAGCCCTGTCACGAGTTCGATCCACTCCAGTAGGCTTTGCATTTTCTCTCTCAAACTCGCATATTTTTATATTTTCCATATTTTAATATTTCTATTCAATTTAATTATTTTCATTATTTTATTTAAGCATTAAAAATACCAAAAACATTTTTCTTTTACATTATTTTCTAAAAACCTTTATTTAATTTAATAAATTAAAAATATAATTTTTGCATGCATATTTATTTTATTTATATTTTTGCATTTAAATCATTATTAATTGCATTTAATTATTAAATCTTTTCTAAAAATCCCAAAAATTATTTTAACTTATTTATCTTATTTCCAGCATATATTAATTTTCTCATATTAAAATTGCATTTTTCTAACATTTTCTCTTATTTCAATTTCATCATATTTCGATTTTCTTATTCTTTCACAGGTTGCATCCGATTCGGACGTTTTATTTTCATTTTTTTTTCAAATAATGTAATTGATATGGGATGTAATAGTTTAAATTAGGCTTTTATTTTCCGCAGTTAAATTATGTATCGCCCCAAAGCCATGTAATAGCGTAGGTTTATTTTCCGCACCTTTACATTCCGCATTTTACTTTCCGCACCCTTATCAATTGCTAGTAATTAGGTGGGCAAGATAATAATTGGACATAGCTCACACTAATTTTCAAGATAAAATATCTGAATTTGACACACTTCTCTCACACAGCACCCTTTAGGTAATTCTCTCGATGCCTTTCGATTCAAAATGGTCATGTCCCTCGAACGTAGAGGTATTCTAGCACTTGCCTTCAAAACAAATCATCATAGTCCTTCGATACAAAGATCATAAGACCCACGATGTCGCCTCCAATACATGATCTTGACCTCGATTGTCGCCACGAAAATGATGATAGTCCTTCGAATGTGCTAGGATACTTCCTACAAGTTGCCTTCGATGACCATCCGATGTCCCTTCGAATGTCCCGCTTACATCCAACGAATGGAGCTACCTACTAACTAATGGTATTAGGCGCTATTCTAAAGGAATGTAGAAGTACAACAAAACGACCAATTAAAGTGGGTAAATAAGTCTTTAGTTGCTTGCTCTATCAAATGCTTTTCACACCACACACTCTTTTCAAAGTTCAAATTCTTTTCAAAACAAAACATTTCCGAACACTTTGTATACACTCCTACATGAGTCATTAAAAGTCAAAGCGAAATGCCTTTTCAAAACATCTTTGTCAAACACAGAAAGCAATTTTAAAAAGTGATCTAGAGCAACTAAGAGCCCGAGAATAAATCATGGATGGAAAGGGGCTAATACCTTCCTTTTCATAACCATTCTCCCGAACTCGAATCTAACGAAGGTCTTTTCTTACTTTTACCTTCCCTTAATTGGATAAAATAAAAGTCGGTGGCTCTTGCTATCCGCACATTTGGATACAAAAATCCTACAGTCGGTTCACCGTATCCACAGCTGGCGACTCTGTACAGGACAACCAAAGAGAATTGCCTTAGGTTTCTAGATAACCTTTATTGCTTTTGTTTTGACTTGTATGCTTTATCTTTAAGGGTTGCTTGGGTATTATATTGTTGGGGATCCTACACGGATCCGGGTTTCCTTTTAGGTAAGTAGCATTAGATCATCGCGCGACCGTTAGTATATTCTGCGGTCAACATGATGGCTACGTTAGCGTGACACTGGTTGCCCGATACTCTTCATTCCCAAGTTGAAGAAAGTATTTGGCTTCTGCGTGGTGTCATCGGCTAACTAAACTTTTAGAACCTTAATTGACCCATCTTGGCCATTAGAAGGTAGTGAGATGGCGGCTTTGATGTGAACCGAGGTTGGTTGATACTCGATGCTACGCTCATTGAGATTAACTTTTGGGACATTTTGATCGACCACTTGGCGTCGTATTGAAATAAGCGCCTCGAGAAAGATCGTGATATGAGATTCCTAGAACCGGTTACTATTATGAGACGGGATGAACCAACTCAAACTTTTGGTGGGGTAATCACCTATACCTCATACAAGCCTTAACCCTAGGCTCATTGTGTGAATTGCTTGTGTGTGCTAAACATGACATCATGACATCATTCGCATTGCATATCATTTCTAACTATTTCAAGGACCTAAGGATTATCTCTTTTCTGTTTTGTAGGGATTATGGCTTCTAGAAAGACTATCCGAATCAACTTCATGGGTATCCCTTCTCGACTCAAAGAATTGGTTTGAAATTCCGACCATGCTCGGTTCATCAAAGACATGGTTATCTACTTGATTTGGTTATCTCGGTTTTGAAGAAGATATGATGCATGTCTATTCAGTTCTTTGATCCGAAACACCATTGCTTTACATTTCAGTTATCGGTTGGTTCCTACCTTGGAAGAGTTCTCTAAGCTACTTGGGATACCTATTCTTGACCAAATGCCATTCACGGTTTAGAAAAGGTTCCTAAGTTCGAAGACATTGCATCCGCCTACATCTTAAGCGCTCGGACATTGAAGCCAATTGGGAAACTAGAAGTGGAGTTAAGGGTTTACTTTCCAGTTCTTAATCAAGCGAGAATTCCTCAAAGTTATGAGTTTCCATGCATTTGAGAACATTGTGGCCTTGCTAATTTATGGTTTGGTTCTATTCTAACTTTCGGATCAATTCATAGATGTCAATGCCATCAAGTTGTTTCTTACCCGCAATCCGGTGCCTACCTTACTTGAGACATCTACATTCTCTCCACACTCGTACTACTAGCGACAAGGAACTCTCATGTGTTGTGTACCGTTACTTTCAAGGTGGTTTATTAGCACCTTCCTCCATCAGTTTTGAAGAATGAACAAAGGTTGAGATGGTCTCAAGATTGATGTCACTCTCTCATTCGGATATCCGTTGGAACCTTTTCTCAAAAGGACTTCACATTCATTGGCGTTGTGGAGAATTCCCTAATGTACCACTACTTGGTATAAGGGAGGTATTGCCCACAACCTTCTCTAGCTCTCGTCAGGTTTGGTTTTGCTCAAAGAGATGGTCCACATGATATGCTTCTCCAAGATGTTGTGTTCGACTACAATCACGATCTCGAGTTACAAGCGAAGGTTTATACATGCTTGGGGCATGTGAAGAAGCGATACCAAGACTTTGGGGCACCGAACTCCATTCCTTGGGAACCTTACCTCAAATGGAGTGCGAGCTCGGGCTCAAACCTCATGATGCCATTCACGCTGTTCTACCGGTAATTATGGAACTGTTGCTATAGGTGGCGTACCTATCTTTGTTCTCCATCGACATGCCTCGATTTTGAAGACTTGAAGAGATCTGGATCAACTAAAAGAAAAGGATACCTTTGAAGCTCAATGCTATGCAAGTGAAGAAAGTTCTAGAGTTGACCAAGCTACTTCACGAGGCGAAACATCAGCTTACATCGGCACAAGAGGCGCCCATGGGAGACTTAGAGCTTTAGGATGTTTTGTTTTCTTTTATTGTTTTGAACTATCTCTTGTACTTAAAAAGAAAAGAATAATGAGAAGTACTAATAAATGTTTGTTCATTGCTTGTTTAACAAATTTAAATCTCTTAGGTCCTTGAAAACATTGCATTGCATTCATAAACATTGCATATCATAGCATAACATTGCATCACGGTACATTGGAGATTGGTTTTCTCATTTGCTCGCTATTTATTTTAGCAATAGCTCTTGAGCAATTGTCAAAGATCTCGAGGCTCGAATGCTCGGTTTCAGTGGATGTTTACGGCTTGGTCCAAGGCCAAGAAGATCTGAAAAAGCTCATCAACAAGAAGAAGGTTGTTGGTCTCCTCAACATGGGTGAAGCGTTTCAAAGGGGTCCTAAAGGTGGTCGGCCGTATTGAGCTCTCTGAAGGAAGTGTCCATACGAGGGGTACCAAGGGTGATGAAGGTGGCGGCGGGAACCAAAGAAAGAGGAGAGGATCATTCGATTATAGCCAACACTCGATGAAGATGACAAGTACAAACAACTTGAATCGTTTGAATCTTTGTGGAAAACTGAAAATGTCGGGCTGAACTTTGATGATCTGAGTCTTGTTCACAGTGTTGTGATTCCTCCCAAGTTCAAAGTTCCAACTTTTGCCAAATATGATGGCATGTCTTGCCCAAAGTTGCATTTGAAGTCCTATGTCGAAGATCAATCCCCACTTGTGACGAGAAAGTTGTGGATGCACTATTTTCAAGAGTTTGTCGGAACCCGATTGGAATGGTACTATCGACTAGAATGACCGTGTATCCGTACTTGGGTGACTTGGGCGATGCTTTCTGGACAATATGAGTACAATCTTTGAATTGACACCCACTGCATGCAACTACAAAGCATGTCTATGGGTCGTGACGAGAAGTTCAAGGATGCTCAGAAGTGGAGAGATCTAGCGGTGAGTTCAACCACCCTTGTCCAATAGGGAGTTGGTTGATATGTTCATGAAGACACAGCAGGCCCATTCTTCAATCATCGATTGGAAATTCTTCATCCGGATTCACGAGTTGATATTGTAGAGGCGCATTGAGCGGTATCAAAGTGGGAAGATTCATGTAGACATCTTCGAATCTGCGAAGAGATCCTTTGGTGCTAAGAAGAAGCTAATCTTGTGTATGGTCAGAAAAGCCGAGCCAAGACCGGCCGTGCTCAATCGTGAGAGGCGGTTGTGATCTCGATCCTACATCAGCACACCTCGTGAGCAGCAGCGTAGCGAACGCGCCACGAGGCAGTTCTGAAGATCAACATGCCATTGTCGCAAGCCTTGCAACACATGTTGAAAGCGGAATTGATTACTTTGAGGATCCTCCTCGAATGTCAACACTTCCTCTCCGAGTACAATCCTAATGCTAAGTGCTTACCATTCCAACAGCCCGAGGCACGACGCCGACAATTGTTGGGCTCTGAAGAACAAGATTCAAGATATGATTGAAGCTAAGCAGTTGAGTTTGACCCTCCGGTTGAGACTCGAATGTGATCAGCGCTCCTATGCCTAACCATGACAAGAGTTCCAATCTTTGTTGGTGGCGATACTTATGTTTTCAACATAGATGACTTGACCATTCCTCGATGGTATTAAGAAGAATTTGTTGCAAGCCGGTGTCAATCCGAGGATGCCCGAGGTTGTCGTTGGTGCCAATCGCACTTGATGGTTGTGCTTGGTTGAGAAAGGCGTGTTCGGTGCATGATGGATAGTGAGATACTATTTACGAAACCACCTGTGCGGAAGTTGTGTGAAGAAATGTCTAAGTTGAATTGACAATGCGAATGTTGTATCATCATGGCAGGATACCTTGGGGCACAAGTGGAAAATATGATTACATGGTGAAGTACAACATTCACGAGAGCTACAAGATTCCTATTGAAGATGTTAAAGGCGACGGATGGGGTGCGATTTCCACAAGACTATCTTGATGTTAACACAATAAAGTTTCCTTCTTGATCCGTGCCTAGGTGGCACCTCTCATTATCACTTCTCAAGACCGGTTCCATATTCCTCACGACAAAGCTATCCCTTGAATTATGGGTGATGTTTACTATCATGGCGTCAAGCAAGACCCTCGATTATTGAAGATCTTACCATTGGGTTCTATTCGACATTGACAACATCCCGGATCGATAAGGGTGACGGAGCGGAAGGGTATTCTCTCGAGATCTCTCCTCCAAAGACATGCGACTCATTTCGTTCCATCTACTCAATCAATATCCCGACTAGGGAAAGAACCGATAACTCATCACCTTTCACTAGAAGTACTAAAGGAAATTCTTGAAGACACCTCGAACGAAATGGAAAATTCGAAAATTATCAAGAAGAGTGATTACAATGTTGTGGAGCAGTTGGGACAGACTCCGTCAAGATCTCCATACTTGCTCTGCTCTTGTGCTCAGAGGCTCATA